>PVJC01002206.1:25000-47722 GCA_004026665.1 Murina feae | reverse complement strand
GCTCCAACCAACTGAGCCACGCAGTCAGGGCAAAGATGATTTTTTTTTTTAGATAAAAAGGAGCAAGCTTGGCACATGGTCAGTATTTGACATGCGATGATTGCTATTCTAGGAATCCATGTTTTCTTTTGAGTTCTTGGACATTAAAAGGGCAAGAGGTCTCTATGAATATTACAGACTGCAGCCCTGTTGGACCTTCTTGGGTCTGGAAAGCTGTACAGAGCTTCTCTGCCATTTCAGGTGAACACAGAAAAGACCCTCATCATGTGTTATCTAGTTTGTTACCAGGGTCAGAATAATAGCAGTGCTAACATTTATTGAGAGCTGACTGTGAGCCAGGCTCCCCTTCTATTAACTAATTTAATCTGTACAGAATCCCCAAACAGTAGGTACAGTAATAGTACAAGTAATAGTAATAGTAGGTATTAGTAATAAATAGTTTTATTATTATAAGCAATAATCCCACAGTTTTACATCTAGTAGAAGGAGGGACATAATTTGTACCTAGAAAGCAGGTTAACTATTAAACTATGTGCTGACCCTAAAGGGCTGGGCAGAGTTAGGAAAGAGAGGTTTTTCCTGTATCTGTGATAAATGTGCCTCACACTCACTATTCCCTGCAGATGCATCCCAATATGGAAACAGGTTTAGCAGGAGCAAAAGAAATAGTGGTCAAAATGGGAACTGGCCGTGGACTCGTGACTGTCTTAGCCGACAGAGCCCATGGCCAGAATATGGGGACTTAGCTTGCCCATGAATCTCAACCCTCAGGGGGGTCCTGATGGCAGGAAAATCAGAGACAAATGACGTGAGAACTGTGGTTCTGGGCAGCACTGAACTTGACCTGGAACACACAGATGGTGCTCAACAGAATCAATAGATCCCACCTAGGCTGATACTTAAGTGGGGGAAAGCACTAAGAGGGACTTTGGGCAAAAAAGGAAGGCAACATGAAACCACAGAAAGATGAATTCAAAGACCAGAGCCCTGGGTTCAAATCCCACCTCTGACTTCTTCCCCCCTCTCCACCCATTGCCTTATCCTGACAACAAGTGGTGCTATAGAATAGATATTTGCAAAATCCCTTGATTAGGAAATCTGATTCAGGTATATAATAAAAGGGTCATATATTTAATGATTTGTTAAATGGAGAGAAATGGCAAATTATTTGGGGGGCAGGAGGTCTCCTACATAGGTATGTCACACCCAATTGAATACAGCACTTGAGTGTTAATTCTCCACTAAATTGATTGTTGTCTCCCTCCCTCCTTTGCACTTCCAAGGACCTAAGGCTCTTGATGAAAAGGGAGGAATAATCCTTCCTTTGGTGTCTGTGATCAAGATCTATTTGGTAACCCACTCCTCTAATGCTGCCCGCGCAGAGAAATAATTTCGGCTCCCCGTAATTTGAGTATTGAACTGAAATTCTGCAGCTGCTTTCTGCCAAGCCTGAAAGCAGAAATTAATTTCAATGACCCAGCGAGTGGAGGGGAGCTCTGTCAGGTAATTAGTCTTCGTCTCTGCTACTCAGGGTCTATCACTGCGCTAATCCATACATACACCCAGGCATTCCCCGAGTCACTGGCAATCTGCGGGGCCTTTAACTACCTCCTACTTGGGTTCTCCCAGGGCAGGGCCATCTGCAGGGAAAGGAGGTGGCTCCCTCTCACATCCCCCTTCCTTCTGCCTATGGAGGGCTGGTACAATTCCTGTGGCTGATTTACATGCTCTTCTGTGTGATGGAGTCTGTCTGCCCTTGATTAAGCAGAGCTGGGGGGTGGGGGGGGTGGAGGAGGATGTGGGGGAGGGGTCTCCCTTCTGCAGCTTTCTGACTGGCCAGTTTATTAATGAAAGAGGCGCTAATATTGATAGCCCTGACTCTACCAGTGCAGCAATTACAGGATCTGTCCTTCCAGGCTTCTAATTAAAAGGGAGCCTTTCACCAGGGATGGCTCTTATTGTCATATTCACATTTAATTCTGGTTTTGGATGTGGGCACCCCTGCCTTTTCCTTTAGGAAAATCTCTTCCGGGGAACCTTAGATCTGAAAAAGTAAACAAAGGTGTGAAAAGCTTTGTTCTCAACTGGGGTCATTCTGAAAAGAAAGGTTTTTGGAGAAGGAACCTGTTTAGAAAAGCAGCCTATCTCCCTCCATGTCTCTTGGAGACACTTCTCTGAGCTTCATGATTTTCATGCTTTTAACCGTGAAAGGGGGTGGGGGAAATTCAACAGCAGCTATGATAACTTCCTGAACACCTACTAAAGGACTTTCTATCTGCTTTTAACCCTGAAAATGGAGGCAGGGGGGTTGGGGATGGGGGGTAGGCAAAAATTGAATAGCAACTATGATAACTTCCTGGGCACTTACTAAAAGACTTTCTATCTGCTGACAGCAACAGTGTGGGGTGAGTCTCAGCGGCTCCATTTTACAGATGAGAAAACTAACGCCCAGATAGTTGGTGGCTCTTTCTGATATGAAGTCCTTCTTCATCCTATTCCAGGCACCTAATACCCAAAGCCTGAGGGTCAGGCAGGGAGCATTCAGGGTGGAAGCAGATGAATTGAGAATATGGGACATGGGGAGCCTCTCCTTGCCCACATCCTCCTTGCCAACGGTGCATGCCAGAATTCTAACCCAGGATGGCCAGCCTGTAGGGGCAATGTGGTATTTCAAGAGATGTCAAAAATCTGAACTTTCAGGTGAATTATGCCTTAACTGATGGTAATTCACTTGTAGTGAAGTTTTCATTTGTGACCTTCGAGACAATCTCCATCTGCCTCCTTGGAATCATTTTAAACTTGGTCTTTGCTTGTTTGTGTTTGGCACCTCTCAGCCAAGTGGGAACGCACAGCTTTTTTGGCCACCTTTGCCACGTCCCTCTCCTGTCGGAGTGACCACACGCTATAAACCGCCCCAGCACTATGTGGAAACTACAGTGGAAACAAACTGTGATCCTCCACAGTTGGTATAAGGTCCTTGATCTACTTTTGTAAAAAATCTCATCCCTCACCTAAGGGAGCCACAGGCAAACCTGCAGTTTGGGGGTTTCCCCCCAACCTCACCTCACCTGCCCAATCCTGAACCAACCCTGTGTTTATTCCTAGTTCAGTAATGAATTATATGATGTTGGGCACTTTCCCCTCTTCTTGTGTGTCTCTCAGTTTTCTCATCTATAAAATGGGAGGATAATTCTGGACGCACGGGTTTGTTGTGAGGCTCCTAAGAGACATGCATGGGAAAGTTTGATCACGTGTCTGTTTTCTGGTAAGGAAGCCTGCCAGGCTTGACCTCCTGAAGAAGTGCCTTGCATGTCTTCAGATCCAAGGTAGCTGAACTGCACAGGCTTATGGTTCTGAGTTTCTTCCCCAGGAAAATGAAACAGAACAATGATGATTGAACGCTGAAGAGCAAGCTTTTCTACCTCTAAAGTGGGCTTTTCATGCCTCCTTTATAGGACTGCTGGGAGATTACAAAAGGAAAGCAGGGCCGGCACAGTAGGCCTACAGGAAACCAAGATCCCACTACCAGTTCTCTGGATGTCTTAATTCTCTTGCTTTAGACTTATCATGCAGGTTTTATGCTTCAAAATTCTTTTCTCATGCTTAGCCCTAAAGCTATGAAATGGAAAAAAAAATAATTTAACAAACCTGAATCTTCACAGGAGCTACAACAGTGAAATATAATCATTTCTCATTTTACTGTGAATTTTTAGAAATGACAATATCCAAGGTGGGGAGGGAGAGGGGGCAGAGGGAGTGAGGGGGGGGGGAACGCGACGCAAGGCTGGACAAATAGGAGACCTCTAATGCTGTAATGCATTTTATTGGAATCACAAGTGCTCTCTGGCATCTGACCCCTCCCATCCCCTTCAGCCTGCTGCTGAGAGCACCAGGGAAAGTCAGAAACATAGGTCTGGTGTCAAGTAGCACTGCCATCCACATTCTGTGAGAGCCAATTGCAATTAACAGGGCTATTCAGAATGGCAGGTTCAGGACAGACAAAGGGAGCACAGTCAGATCTTATCAAAACCCAAGGCTAGCAGGCTGGGTCTTTCCTAGGCTATTTACACAGAAAAAAATAAAAATAAAAAATGGTGGTGGGAGAAGAGCTGGGTAGGGAAGGATGCTAGACCAAAAAGGGAGTGGAAAGAAGCTAGGCACCTGAGTAGGGAGGTTTAAACATAGAAAAACAGACTCTGGAGCTCACCCATTGGGTTCAGATCCTGACTTTGTCCCTGGCTGCTGAGGACAGGACGCAGGTCACTAACCTCTCCAGGCCTTATCTTTAAAATGGGAAAAGCAACTGTACCTTCCTATTTTTAAAACTGCCTTGTGAAAGAGTGTTTGCAAAATGCTGAGGGTAGAACTTGGTACCTGGCAGTTGTTCTGACAAGAGCTTAGCTTGGTGTGGGACGGAGATCTGGAGATCTAGGAGACAAGTGGATTCTTCAAGCAAGCACACCAGGGAAATCAAACAGCACACAGACAGGTGACCAGGCTGAAAGCAACTCCCTATCCCCCTGGTGGAACCAGGCATGGGGAACCCCTGGGAGGGGCAGTTCACGGGTGCTAATGTAAACTGCAAAGCTCCCATAGGTGGGGGTGGGGAGACACATACTGTAGTAGGCCCTGGGCTGGGAGAACATTGACCAGTCCACTGGTCCCCCATCCATCACTCCATTTTGGCACATCCCCTACAAAATGCTTAAATTTCTTTTCAAGCAGAGGGCTTGAGCACCAACTGTATGCTTTGCTAAGAGGCACCCAGAAAACAACCTGTCCAGCCCCTACTTTGTTTCCTTGTTATAAGAATGATTAGGGGCCTGGTGTAGGGGAGGGGCCCACTGGCATCTGGCTTGGCTGGCCTGGGGCTTGAGGACTGGAGGCAACTCCTGCATTGAGCCATCTGCCCCTAGGTGGTCATTGCATGTCATAGCGATCAGTTGTTCTATTGGTCATTCTGCTGTTCGGTCGATTAGCATATTAGCCTTTTGTAGCCATTTATTATATAGGATGTCAGGGACTAAGGAAGTGTGATTCCATAGAAAGTTCCAGAGAAACCTAATTTCAAATGCCAGGTGGGCCACTGATGAGCAGCATGCCCTTGGACCTGTGGCTAGGATTGTTTAAAGGCTCATCTTTAACAAGGAGGTAGGAATACTTATCGCAGGGTTGTGTGAGCATAAGTCAAAAATGTGGGAGGCAGGGTGGGTGTTCAATGTGTGCAATGTATTTATTATTCCAGCTTCCTTGCTGGGCTCTGGATGGACACACACTGGCTGGCTTGCACCATCAGCATGACTCAAACGGGTACATGCCCGTCTAGAACTGGGCAGACAAGGGGAACAAGTCCAAACCACACCAGCCAGCCTCTTCAGCCAGATGAGGAATTCTCCCCAACGCACAGACCCTCAGACTGCTCTTATGAATTCTTTAATGATGGTGCTCACGCCGGCAGCATGAAGAAGTTATCTGAAGGAGCAGACAAATTAACTGGAGGTTGACTACTTCTTGATCCTCTTCCAAAAACAAAAGCACAACCCCAGGAAGGCAGAAGACTCCTTGCTATTTTTACTTGCCTAGCGAAGCTGCCTGGTTTTGTTCACACATCTTGGTAATTGAGCACATACCTTTCAGACCCTCTCAGAATTCCAGAAACTTGAGGCTAAAATATCCATTCGTTTAAATTTTTTAGAGTTCCCATGGAGCTAGAGAAAAAGGGGTCGTTATGAGTGAGCAAACGGACAGAATGGAGGAGAAAGAAAACAGTTGCTCCATTTTCTATCAAGAAAAAAATAATAATACCCAGCAAAACCTCATTAAGTCAGTATTGGTTTATTTAAAAGAGCTTATCATTTGCAGTAACTATTCCCCAATCAACTGGATGCCTCTATTGTAATCTTCTTTAATGTTGAAAGTCTGATAATTAAATATGTTAATATATCAGGACAGACTTTATTTGAAGGTACATGGTGTTTTGTACGATATTTCTAAGTGTCCTGCAGAGCAATCAGTGCATAGTAGGTGTTCAATAACCCTGAGCTTCGTTCCCCTGCATTTGGTATTATAAGAGCTTTAACCTGGGCTATAATGTATCTAGTCCTTATCAATAACAACGTATTTCCGTTTTAATATTCTACCTTTTATTAAACTGCAGCCACAAACTCTTAATAGCAAGGCCTGTCCAAGGCCCTTTAATCACCACTGTTGTGCAGATGTCTCTCCTAGGAAAACACGGGCAATGCTCAGCAGCCAGGATGGGGACTGCCCATCTACCTTCATGTTGGCAGAATGAGTTACAGGATTGTATTATCAATGCAATTAGGTCAGGCTCCCTCTGCACTTCCACGGCAGACCTCTCGGCTCTGTACAATAAGAGGCACTTCCCTCTGTGACCTGGTTTCCAAAGCATTTTTTCCCCTAAAGTGGTCACCACTGATGCCGGCATGGAAAAGCCAACTTCTGAGTTTTGCTTGCCTGCCACTCTGAGTTTTTCCAACATGGTATCCAGATCAAGGGCAAGTGGACACCTAGGGCTTTTGACATGGCAATGATGCCAATACTAATGAGCATGATGTTGGCACTGCTGATGATGACATGAATGATGTTGATGTTGCTGATGATGGCATGGGTGATTCTGACGGTGCCAGCACAGTACTCCGCACCTACTGAGAGCTCTATGAGCATCTTCAACATTTAATCCTCCCAATAATAACTCTGAGGAAGGAACTGTTAATACCCCCATTTTGTAGATGAAGAAACTGAAGCTTAGAGAGGAAGAGTGACTTGCTCAAGGCCCAGGAAATAAGTGGCCCAACCAGGACATGGACCCAGGTGTGCGACTTCTAATTCTTCAAGTTACACAATACTAACCTTGTTTAATCTCCAACATTTACAGGGAACTCATACAACTTAACAAAAGGAAGATAAACAATCCAATCAAAAAATGGGCAAAGGACCTAAATGGACACTTTTCAAAAGAAGACATACAGAAGGCAGAAAGACATATGAAAACATGCTCAAAGTCACTACTCATCCGAGAGATGCAAATCAAAACAACAATAAGGTATCATCTCACACCTGTCAGAATGACTATCATCAACAAATCAACAAATGAAAAGTGCTGGAGAGGATGCGGAGAAATAGGAACTCTCCTGCACTGCTGGTGGGAATGCAGACTGGTGCAGCCAGTATGGAAGATAGTATGGAGTTTCCTCAAAAAATTAAAAAATTGAACTCCCATTTCACCCTGCGATCCCACTTCTGGGAATATATCCCAAGAAACCAGAAACACCAATCAGAAAGGATATATGCACCCCTATGTTCATAGCAGCACAATTTACCACAGCTAAGATTTGGAAACAGCCTAAGTGCCCATCAGCAGATGAATGGATTAGAAAACTGTGGTACATCTACACAATGGAATACTATGCTGCTGTAAAAAAGAAGGAATTCTTACCATTTGCAGCAGCATGGATGGAACTGGAAAGCATTATGCTAAGTGAAATAAGCCAGTCAATGAAAGAAAAATACCACATGACATCACTCATTTATGGATAATAAAGACCATTATAAATTGATAAACATAAACAGATACAGAGGCAGAACAGCATTAAACAGACTGTCAAACTGCAGCTGGAAGGCTCGGGAGGGTTGCGGGGGTGAGTTAAGAGATCAACTGCAGGATTTATATGTATGCATATAAGCATAATCAATGGACACAAGACACTGAGGGGTAGGTCAAGGGGAAAAATGGAGACTTATTTAACACGCTTTGTAATACTTTAAGCAATAAAACAAGATTAAAAAAAAAATAAAAATAAAATCTGCCTTCCCACCCTAAAAAGAAAAAAAATACTAACCTTGTGTCTTTATCTGCTTGGCTGCTATGACAAAATACCACCGATTGGGTGGCTTAAATAACAGACATTATGTCACATAGTTCCAGAAGCTGAGAAATCTAAGATTAAGGCACAACCTACAGATTCAGTGTTTGGAAATAGCTCTCTTCTTGGCCTGAAGAAGGCTGCTTTTCCTCCGTTCATGGAGAGAGAGACAGAGAGACAAAGAAACAAAGAGAAGGAGAAAGAGATAGAGATAGATATAGAGATAGAGATAGAGATAGAGAGAGAGAGATCGAGAGAGATCTGTTCTCTTTTACAAGGACATCACAAGAGACCCACTCTCATTCTGGCATATAAACCTAATCACCTCCCAAAGGCCCGGCTTCCAAAGACTATCACATTGGGGGTTAGGGCTTTAATGTATGAATATGGAGGTGATGCTTTCAGTACATAACAACCCATTTCAAGCAATTCTGTCTCCCCTCTTGTCTGGTCGGAAACAGCACATCAGAACCCTTGTCCTCCTTCCGAGATGAGCTATGTCAGAGGTCCCTCAGACAGGATCTAAGGCAGTGTGGCCCAGACCCAGGTCTACCCACCATCCTTCCTTAAGCCTTAATGGATTAAATATTATTATCTTTAGGAATCAGAATTTCAACACATGAGTTTGAGAAGCAGGGCACATTCATCCAGACCATAGTGTTGATGGAAGGGAGCATCTTTCAGTGGTTATATCAATACCTCCCTCTTTTACTCTCCTTTTCTTGACCTGGTCTGACCTAGTCCCACACCCCATCCAAATACATAAGTAACATCCACAGCATGAGGAAAGGAAGAATCCAAGAGATGCACTTACGGGTAGAAGTTGCAGACAATCTCAGTAATAACTGCTAACGCTGAGACAAGATAACCTACTGTGTACCTAGTACCATGCTGAATGCTTTAGTGAATGATATAATTTATTCCTCACTTCTTCCACAATATTCTAGTAAGGAGATACAGGTATTAACCCCAGTGTGCATAGAAGAAAACACAGTTTAGAAAGACAAAGTCACTTCGTCAGTTGTTGAAAGTGATGATTCAGTTGAACTCTAAAGGGTGAGAAGGAACACACTAGCTAAAGCAGGAGGGGAAGAGGACTCCAGGCAGAGTCAATACCTGTGCAAAGGACCTGTGACAGGATGAGGAGGGGGAAGGTCGACAGGGTAGAAGGGAGGTGAGTAGGCTGCAGATTGGCAGAGCGAGCCTTGCACAGTCTGATAAGGATTTTGGTTTTTATCCCAAGGGATATGGAGAGCCAGTGAAGGGATTAAGCAGGGAGTGGAGAATAAGGGTGGTGGCAAGATCAGATTTCTATTTTAGAGAAATGACTCTAACTTGGCCTTGAAGAAGGGATTTTAAGAGAGGCAAGAGGGTGAGCAGGATGCCAGTTAGGAATCTTACTGACCAACCTGCTATAAACAGCACTAACTCACAGATTCGGAATTCCTCATACTATTACCAAGTGTACTGCCAGGAGACAAAGAAAGGCCAGTGTGTGTGTGTGTGTGTGTGTGTGTGTGTGTGTGTGTGTATGCATGTGCGTGTGTGTGCGCTGAGAGAAGGAGGGACAGTGAGACACAAGTGAAAGAGACTTCCTGTTTTAGAGTCTTTTAAATGACATAAGAACCCCAAAGGGAAAAGTCCAAAATGGAAAAGGAAGCAGTGGTGCCCTTTGAAAAGTTTTAATTTTATTTTAACTTCGCTTAATCTACTTACGTTCAAATTTAGAAATATGTGTGCATGATAAAACACTGAAGTTATGGTCTATTGGGTTAACAATCCACTTTTTGGAATAGGTTCAAGGAAAAATTTATACAAAATACTTCTGAGTGGAAAGTATTCTACAGATGAAACAGAATGGAAGCATCCACTATATACACCCCTTGCAAGTTACTAGTACATGCAAGAGAAGGAGGGGTCTCAAACCACCACCAATGGGATGTTCAAAACAGCCGGCCTCTTAACCCCTCAGGGAACCAGCTGGAAGGGAAGTGCCTGGATAGTTCTCAGCATCATCATTCATACTTTTCCAAGGATACAGCCTCTTCCTTTCATAATTCATTTGAAACCAATAAATTGACCCCCAATAGAAAACAGTGAAATTCCATTCTAGCATGCTACTCACAAAGCATGGGGTGACCTGTTGTTTATTTTGCAAAGTTCCAGACAAAGAAATATAAAAAAAATACTGGAAAAAATCCATCAACAAGCATTTCTGTGATTGTTCTGTGTAATTATCCCTGTATGGAGAGGCATACAAAAAAGTAGGAAAATATGGTTCTTATTCTTAAGTATTTGGCAATCCTCTTGCTTCTGGGCTCTGAGTGTGCATCAGAACCACCTGGGGATCCAGGCAGAAATGCAGATCCTTGGCACCCACACACCCTCCCAACCGCTGGACCAAGTGTGATTTAGTGTCCACACAGGTCTCAGGAATCTATATTTTAAGCAAACAGAAAGGCTTCTGATGGGGGCTGGGATTCTGAATCACCGAAATGAGAAGAGAGAGAACACACAGAATAAATTAGCACAGAATCAGACAGAAGGAACAAGTCCTAGTGCATATCCAGCAACACCTTTACCCAAAGTGGCATTCTTTAGTCGGCCACCATGGCTGGTGTCAGGCATCAGTCATTGCTTTACATTTCTAAAAAGGGCACAGGTCCTTTGTGTGGAAGTCGTTCCACTGTAAGACCACCATCTACTCTCCTGGAGCTTCGTGCTTTTTCATCTTGTTTACCACCCTTGATCTGAATGCTACATGTTTGTCAACGTTGTCTAAGGGGCGACTCTTGTCAAAGCTCAACATGTCTGAAATAGCCATATACTCGACTTCATACATTTTACCTGTCCAGTAAACTTTTTGAAAGTCAAATAGAGTTAGAAGAATTGACACTCATGTTTTTGTTTCGTATCCCCGCTTTCTTCCTTAAAACTTCAGAAATTATCTATTTAATCATTTGTTCCAGACTTTTCATAAGGATTGGCATTTATTTCTTGTCCCTGTTAACCATTCTTCTTTTCCCAACCCCTACTCCACATTCATTCTTCTTCTTTCTTTTTATGAGTTCAGTTCTGGCTCTTTCTCTTATTTCTCTCTATTCTCGCTATTGATTTTTACCAAAATAATCAACAGAATATCTGAGGTTTCCTTGGTGACTTCTTTTTGGCATCATGAGTGATTATTCAAAGACCTGTAATATCACAGAACATCAGAATTTGAAGGAGCCTTGGGGACCAGCCAGGGAAAACCCTTCACTATGAAGATGAATAAATTAGGGTACAGAGAGGACATAGGCCAAACTGAGATGCCCAAGTTGGGGGCTGAGGCAGCATTTGGACTATGGTCTTCTTGCTGGATGATTACTTTTGGACAGCCTGCCTTGTGTGGGACTTGGAAATCTGGCTGTGTGGTCAAGCAGATTCTAAGGTTCATGCTCTCTGGAAGGTACGGTGACAAACACACTAAGAAAGAGAGTGGCCCATATGGTTCATAAATCATGTAGAGTAAAATGTTAATTGAGGGAGAAAACTCACCCACACTCCTAACTGCTTTAGTGTTTTATAAAGGAGAAAGCAGTACCACTGAGAGACCAGAAATCCGGGCAGCATGCTGCCCTTTGCATATGGGATGGAGGAGGAGAGGGAGGAACACAAACAAAACACAAAAGGATACGAAAATGGACCTGACTGTGATAGCCATACATCAAAAGAACATGGGAGTCAACTGAAAGAGCCCCCTGATGAAACCATTGGGAAATAAAGTAAAGTTGTATTGGATAATAGCCCAAAGTAGAAAGTAATTATCCATGAGCCCACACAGATAGAAATAGATAAGTGGGGGAGGAGAGACAAATTTCCCATGCAGAAACATTCCTAAGAGTTCATGTAGACAGACACTCTGCCTACAAGGGTTGAGAGCATAAGTCCCCTTAAGTGAGGGCTGCACACAGGAACTTTGCTCCAAAAAGAACAGCATGGAATGTATGGGGTAAGAGTAACTACAGTGGAGAAAGCTGACAAGCACTACCCCAACCAGTGAAAAAGGTCAACATCACAGTAATATGTCATGTTGATAGCATTGTCCTTGATAGGATGTGATGAGAAGGGCACTTCACCTATATGTCTTCTTCCCCAAAATCCACAACTCCAGTCTAATCATGAAAACAAACCAGACACATTTCCTTACTGGGGTATCATATATAATAAAAGCCTAATATGCAAATTGTCCCCTCAGGTGGTTGGTCGACCAAGAGTTCCACCGAGAGACCAGGAGTTCGACCGTTTGCTATGATGTGCACTGACCACCAGGGGACAGTGCAGAACATGGCGGGTGTCGGTGACACGGTGCTGACAGCAGGCAGCAGCGGAGGCCTGCCAGCACTGATGGGCCCTGACGAGGGACTGTAGGGGGATGGTGGAGCAGGTGAGTGGGCACTGCCAGGCCAAGGCAGGGTGCCAGGCAGGCTGCGGGGCTACGAGGCTGGGGACATGAGCTGGGGCTGAGGCTGGGGCCGGGAGCTAAGGTCAGATCCCCAATGGCTACCCTAAGGGACCCGACCCATACACGAATTTGTGAACCAGGCCCCTAATCTTATATAATAAAAGGGTAATATGCAAATTGACCCTAACAGCAGAACTACTGGGAATGACTGGTCACTATGACACACACTGACCACCAGGGGGCAGATACTCAATACAGGAGCTGTCCCCTGGTTGTCAATGTGCTCCCACGGGGGGAGCTCTGCTCAGCCACAAGCTAGGCTGATAGCTGCCAGTACAGTGGTGGTGGTGGGAGCCTCTCCCGCTTCATCAGCAGCACTAAGGATGTCTGACTGCAGCTTAGGCTTGCTCCCCGCTGGCGAGTAGACATCCCCTGAGGGCTCCCAAACTGCGAGAGGGCACAGGTCAGGCTGAAGGACCACCCCCCCTCCGCCCCGAGTGCACACATTTTTGTGCACCAGGCCTCTAGTCTTACATAATCCCCAACCAGTCCTCCTCAAAAGTATCAAAAACAAGGAGTCTGAGAAACAGTCATAGCTCAGAGAAGTCTAAGGACACATGTAACTAAACACAGTGTGGGATTCTGGATGGGATCCTGTAACAGAAATAGGTCTTCAGGTAAAAACTAGGAAATCTGTATAAACTATAGACTTTAGTTAATAACACTATATTAATATTGTTTATGTAACTGTAATAAATGTACCAAATAATGTAAGATGTTAATAACAGGGGAAACTGGCTGCAGGTATATGGGAACTGTATGTCATTGTTTCAATTTGTTTGTAAACCTAAAAAAAAGAAAAACATTCAAAACATAAATTCTGTTTCAAAAAATAAACATACATGCTAAATAAAGTAAAAGAATAGCATGTAGAAAAGCACATGCCATTCTAGAGGTGGACTGGGGATTCTGTGACTAAGGATCTTGAGGGTCCCAGTTACCGCTGGTGCACTTATGCAAGTCCTAAGTGCACCAGCTCCTGTGGATGAACAAACCATGGGGTCCAGAGAGAGATCATGGTTACCCCAGAATAAGGGTCGAATTGAAGCTGACCTTGTAAAGCTCAATTGTCAGGAAATGATTTGTGATGTTCTATAGCGATGCTTAGTAACTTAGAAGTGGGACACAGGTCTTATACCTGTTGGGATCTGTGATGTATAAGTAGCAACAAATCAAAGGAGGTATGGGGTATCCTAGGATGTCAGCAAGAACACCTTCCAAAGACACACAGAACTCTGGACTGGCCAGGCCGCTAGCCAGGCTTTGCAAGGGGTCATGATGTTCTTACATTTTAGGTTCAATGGGAAATATCCTGGAGGTGAATGCCACCTTTCATAACCATGTCAGCATTTAAAACTGTGTTCAAAAGATCCTGTTCCTTTAGGCAAACAAATTTAAGCCAGAAATTGTATGGGGAATGATACTTTCTTGTTCACCATTGTGCCATTCTGCAATAAATAATTTCCATTCAAGGTACTAGAGAATTCCAAATGATAGACATATTATGTTCATGAAAGACAACTTTAAGAAAAATCTTTCTGCAATAAAAGTGAGGGTGCCACCCCCCTTCTTGGCATCCCAGCTTGCTATAGAAATGAGTGATTTTCTGAATTTCTGCCAAGTTAGATGGTTCAGCATGCTATTAGATTAGTCTGTTTATACAGAAACAGCCAAAAATAGGAAACACATAGAAGCTATTAAAGATATTGTCCTGAGAAGGGAAGATTTGAATGGTTTTCTTACTGCAAGTGGGAAATAAGATATGAGTCAGTGTTAATGTGATAAAGAAGTTAATGCGTTCTAAAGCAAACCCTTGGTTTCTTCATCTTGTTTCAGAGGTGACAATAAAAGGCACATGCAGACAATTATTTCGGGTTGGGTGAGCATGGAAGGTAGTGAACACTTTAGATATAACTCCCCTTCAGAAAATAGGGCTGTGGCACAAAGGGGGTTTTCAAAGAGAAAGACGGTTCCAGGCAAAAATAAAATAAAAAATAAAACAACAGCAACTCTACCCCCACAAAAACAAAATTCCAGACTCTAAGATTAAGTATATTTTTAAAAAGGTTTCAGAAATTCAAAAGTGAAATTCCAATTTCACTTCTGCCCTTGGGTTGCTCTGTGATCGAATGGAAATCATATGACCTCTCAGGTCAATGCGATTCAAGACGAAGGACTTATATTGACTTCTGCTTGTAAGATGATGTGAGTTCTTACTCTCCTCATTTATAAGTGGATGGCGAGATCTGTACCGTGAAGTCACCTCGTTTTTTCCTCCATGAATCGCAAGGTGACGTCTGGAGAAAAAACAGTGCAGCATTGTGGTCATGTGAGCTGTTCCTGACATCTCAGAATATGCATGTGACTCTGGAAGTGCACGTGTCTAAATACCCATATGAAGCCCAGGTCTATATATTAGTTTCCACTTCATTTGAAGTTGAAAGTCACAAAGAAATAGGGTTTTCTACAAAATAAATATTTCTAATGGGGTAATAATCTTCCTAGGCTGTCCTCTGGGTCCTGATGAGTAACTGAGAACTCGCTGAGCAAAGAATATTAAAAAATGCATTCATTTAAAATTGCTGTGTAACAAATTATCGCAAACTTAGCCTCTGAAAACAATACCGTTATTATGTTACGGTCTCCTTGGGTCAGAAGTGTGGGCATGGCTTAGCTGGGTTCTCAGCCAGGCTGACATACAGATAGCAGTTGGGCTGTGGTATCACCAGAGGCTTAGCTGGGGAACTCAATCATCTTTAACTCCTTCAGGTTGTTGGCAGAATGTATTTCCTTGAGGTTGTAGGACTGACATCCCATTTCCTTGCTGTCCATTTTGGGCCATGCTCAGCTCCTACATGCCTTCTGGAGTTGTGTCATGGCCCTCTCACAATACCAGCAGCTTACTTCTCTAATGCCACCAATGGGGAATATCTCTGACCTCAGACCCCCTTCAAGGGTTTTTTATGAAAGTCAGGCCCACCCAAGATGATCTCCCTTCTGATTAACTTAAGATCAACTGAATTGGGACCTTAATTATATCTGCAAGATCTCTTTACTTTGTCACATAATGTAGCCTAATCGAGGAGGTGACATCCCATCATTTTTTTCATCTTCTGTTGGTGAGTAGCAAGTCACAGGTCTGCCCACATTTCATGGGAGGAGTGATCATATCAGGGTGTGAATGTAAGAAGGTAGGAGTCATTGGGCTCACCTTAGGATCCATCTTCCAATCAGCAGCAGAAAATACAGGGGTTCACTTCTCAAGAAAATGTCATCACAGTATGGGCAGAATTACTTCATTTATGAGTGTGACTTAGAATCTAGGTACAGGTGCAAAGGAGGGTGGAGAGAAAAAAAGAAAGAACCCCATACTTTTTCCAAATAATCAGAGTTTTCAAGATTTTCCTAGAAGCACCTGTTGCCAGATATTAGGTAATAAAATGCAGGTATGCTTAAAATGTACAGATACGCTTTAGTAGCTGACAACTGGGCAACCCAATACCTCCTTCAACTGGCGCAACAATGAACATGGACATTGGGAGCATGGAAGTATCAAGAAAAGGCAAGGCAGGGCTTGGGCAACCTGTGAGTGGTTGTCTGAAAGACCAGAACAACGCAAAGTTTAAGGAGGACAGTGAATAATCGAATGCTATATGCCAGCCAATAAAGGCTAAGTTCAGAAGCCCATACGAGAAAAACAGCAACATGTCTGGGGTAGAAGAAATAGAAGCTGAAGAAGGAAAACAACAAGAAACATCAGGAATGACAGAGACATTTATCTACAGGACAGATGAAGGGGAGAAAAGGGAGAAGGTGAGAAGAGGAGAGAAAAGACATGAGGGAGAAAGTGAAGCAAATTCCATACAAGAAGGACTTGAGTGGTGGTGAGGAGGGGCAGGAGTGGGCATGAACGAATGTAGCCATCAGTTAACTGGAAAGTTCAGTTAATCAGAATGAGATGCCAAGTGAGTAAATCCCACTGAGCTTGGCAGGCCTACTCTGGCCATTAACTTTAACGTTTTTCCGAACCCCAGCACTTTCACAGGTGTGAGTTAAAACCATCTAGTTTCTATACTCTGCCCTGCCTATTAAAACCCAGCATCTTCAAAGATACATTGTGGAGCGAGAGGGGAGTGGGGGAAGAGACAGGAGGTAAAAGGCTTTACCGCATGCTTAACCTTCACCAGAAGGGGCTTTTAAGTAACTTTGGAGTGGAATTACTTTATTTTGAAATTGCAATGTAATAAAATAAAATATAGTGGGATGTTTTAATATACAGAAACAGAGCCTGGGCAAATAAATGGCTCAAAACAAAATCCCAATGAAATAAATGCAGTGTGCAGTGACCCAGACATGACAAATGAAAAAAGAAATAAATTTAGGGGAAATCCATATATAAAAGCATGTCTCTACAGTAGTGATGTTTCTAAATTTGACACAGTTGCAAGTAGAGCTCACTACAGATTATTTCTATGCAAATATTCATTTAGCCAATGTAAGAGGTGCAAAAAATTCTAAATATATTTCTTAAAAATCAATTCTTGTGCAGTACAAGTGAATCAAGAAGCAAGAAATACACATAGTAAATGTGACCAATGTGAACTTGTCAGCAGACAAGCTTCCGAGAATGGGTCGCAGGGAACAGGAAACTGCCCCACACTACCAGATGTCTATGTCTAGTCTAGAGATGTTAAAAGCGCCTCTGCTGTGGATGCAGCTACTCTCTTCCTCCCAGGGACAAAGCTTGAGCCTTGAGAGTCCCAAGTCCCCATTGATATGGCTCCGTCCCATTGATATAGAAAGTTCTACACAAGGTTGCACACAGCCAGCTTGTAAAACACACAGCACCCAGATTGATTGGAGGTGCTCCCCGGAGATTGCAAATCCAGACAATAAACAGGTTCTTAGCAGAAAGCTCTGCCTGTTTCCCTGAGCACCTTAGCAACCATCCCTCCTAAGTACCCTATTTAAATAGCCCAATGTTTCCTGGTTAGGCCAGTTCCTTCAATTTCACACCAGAGTGAAAGGTATGCATACTGGTCTTTATTTGTCCTTTTCACCATTAGCCAATAGTATACCCTCTTGATCAGCTGTGTGCTTAACGCTTTCCTAGGTTTTCTAAATTCATTATTAACTAGAGTGTGTCTCCCTAACATTTGACAAAAGAGGAAGCTGAGGGGAGAGATCCATCTGCCTTTCCAGTGTGCTGCGGTTAATTAGGAGTAGAGCGGGGTCAAATGGAATCCAGGTAAAGGTGAGGCATACGGTTTTTCTACTGTAACCATGGTCTCTCTTTGCTTTTATATTTACACATTGAACCACACAACTGAGGTTAGAAATTATACAGCAGCAGTGGCTGGAAGGGGGCACAGGAGGGTTACTGGAGTACTAGAAGGATCCTGTGTATTAATGAGGGTTACTCATGCGTGGGGGGCTGGGCAAATTTACTGAGGTAACATGTAATGTGTGTGCCCTGTTCTGCTTATATTTACCTAAACAAAGAGGGACAGTAACCTGGATGAGGCCTCTGCCCCTGCAATAACTCTGAGGGTGTGTGCTTTTCTAACTCTAGGCCTCTTACTTGGGGATGATCTACACGGGCACATGTGAGATGCCAGTGAAAAAGCTTATCATGTGGGTGTTGGATCATAAACCAACATAGGTCACTGGGAAGGGACTCCAGACTTTCTCCTCTCCCTCTCAGTTCTATCTTGCGGGGAGGAGGGCACAGAGCTCTAACGAGTCTTATACATAAGTTAAGGCTTGAAGAAATTCTGTTTGTTTCCTGCACCAAACACTGACTCTGTCCAAGAAGAAGTCTTAGTGGGCTGAACTCTGTCCCTCCAAAACTCTTATGTTGAAGTCCTAACTTCTAGTTCAGTGGTTCTCAACCTTCTGGCCCTTTAAATACAGTTCCTGATGTTGTGACCCAACCATAAAATTATTTGCGTTGCTACTTCATAACTGTAATGTTGCTACTGTTATGAATCGTAATGTAAATATCTGATATGCAGGATGGTCTTAGGCGACCCCTGTGAAAGGGTCATTCGATTGCCAAAGGGGTCGCCACCCCACAGGTTGAGAACCACTGCTCTAGTTCCTTAGAATTGGACTGCATTTGGAGACAGGGCTTTGAAAGAGGTAAATAAGGTAAAATGAGGTCACCAGGTGGGCCCTAATCCAGCTGGTGTCCTTACAGGAAAGGAGCTAGAACACAGACACAGAGAGAAGAGCATGTGAGGGCGCAGGAAGAAGGTGGCCATCTGCAGGCGAGGATGGCCTCAAGGGAACCCCATCCTCTGATGCTGTGATCTCAGACTTCCAACTTCCAGAGCTGAGAGAATATTTCCTGTTATTTAAGCCATCCACTCTGTGGTACTTCATTGGGCTGCTTTGGGAAACTAATGCAAGGTCCAACATGAGAACTGATTCAGTGTTTTAGGGGGGATGCAAAGTGTCAAAGTGCAAGGTGTGTGAAGTCAGGGACACTGGAACACATCTTAAGGATTCTCTCCTGCCCACCTCAGAAGAGACAGGACACAACCCCAAGAAATCCATGGGGACTCTTCACGTAGCTGTTCACTTGTGCCACATGTGTTCACGCTGAGTCCCTGCACTGAGCTTCCTGAATACTGTAACCAGATCAATTCCATGCAGCAATTGGGCCAAAAGGCAAAGCCACAAGTCTGAACACATTTTAAATGGAACTGACCAGTCAGTTGGGAGAACTGAACAAAGTGACCAGACTGTTTATCTGGCAGTGGGCATGTTAAAAAAAATCTGGCAAGGGTGCCTAGATCATCATGCAGATTTTGTCTCTTCTCAGATGGTGTTCACTATCTTAAATGTGTCCCTGTTTAAACAAAACAAACATCAGATAAAATTCTACTTGCTCTCATGCTTTTTGTAAAAAAGCTATGTGCATGTGAGTACATATGCATGCATAAGCGTGTGTGCACACACTGGAGAAAGCAGAGAACAACTCTCATACCAGCTTTGAGAGGCCATGGAGGCCATGAGACAAAGGACAGAGGAATCTAGATGGGGCTGAGGAAGCTAACTAATGTCATTTTCTTGGAGAAGATTTAACCTACTGCTTTCCTAATACAGCATTTACTGCTTCCCTTCTTTGTTTCCTTGCACACATATATTATCTTCAGCCAAGGACATGCTTTCATTGCTTTTAAAGAGAGAGAAAGAGAAAGAGAAACATCAATGTGAGAAATGATGATCAGCTGCCTCCTGTACACAACCCAATCAGGGATCACACCCACAACCCAGGTATGTTCCCTGATCAGGAATTGAACTGGCAACCTTTTGGTGTACTGGATGATGCTCCAACTGGCTGAGCCACCTGGCCAGGGCTCACACATTTTGAACCTACTATGTATCAAGTCCTGGAACAGGAAGAACAAAGAAGATGCAGCACAGGACTCAGAGGACTGGGGTCTGAGCCAGGAGCTTGGGATCTCCCATGACAAGAGGCAGGGTACACAAGAAGTGTTAAGTCCCTACCATACTTATATAATATTTTATTTTAGCCTATAATCTTCCAAAAATGGCTGACATACGAATACTTAAATTTAATTACAAGTCTAAAACATGTAAAAATGACTTTACAACTAGAATCACACACGAGAATACCCGAATTCAGCACACACTCCCTCTTGCTGAACTGCCAATGCATTAGCCTCACCTTCCAGCAAGATTAGGGCAGAACCGTGTACAATACCCAGCACAGAGCAAGGGATTAGTAAACGTGCTGACTGATTAAATTGAACATAACAAAGAGCTATGAAAAAGAGAAAGCTAAGAATGCAATTAAAAGACATCTATGCCAATATTTCTGGGATGTACATGAAATACTTCACAGTGGAGTCTGCTGTGGATACCCCAACTCTGCCTCATCCAGCCTTAGCACTGAGGTGTCCCTGGAATTGCACCAGGGGAGGGGGCTTCATCTGCCATGCACCTCTGTTTCATCTGGCACAAAGCCTCACATGCTTCCTTGAATTCAAGAGATTGACACTGACAGGTCAGTTTCAGGAACGAGGTGGAAGCCAGCCACACAGGACACACGACATGCATAGGGTGGTTACCATATCCACTGACAGGCCTTGAACGATCTGATGTTGTTCTTTTGGTTTGCACTAGGATGTGGGGGGAAAAAATCACTGTATTTTCTATCTACCTGTGTAGTAGCCCAATTGAATAAGGGATTACATCTGCAAAAATAAAATAATATAAAAACATATAAATAGGGAGATCATATGCTGCCAGCTCCACCCCAGCCAGGGTTCAAGGGAAGCCCCAGGACCCCAGCCTGAAGGCAGTAATCTGGACTCAAAGCAAAAGGTTGAAGACATGACAAGTATGATTCTACCAATAACAAAAGGATACACACATACGCAACCCATCCTGCTGCCTTGTGCATCCACTCACAGTGTCAGAGCAGAAAAGGACCTTATGAAGCCGCCAAAGCTCTGAACATGGAAAGTTCTTTCAAAAACCATTTGGTAGCCAAAGCTACATACAGCTGACAGTTATTTATCTCACTGAGTGTGAGGATCCATTCATTCTGACACAGAGATATTCATGTGTTTAATCACAAGGTGCTGCCCCCAGGGTGTTATATCACACAAGGTTTAGCAAACTTGCTATAGAGAGCCAGATAGTAAATATTTCAGGATTTGTGGGCATTCGGCAGTGTCTTGCATACTCAGCTCTGCCACTGTAGCTGGAAGTAACCATAGATAACATGTGAACAAAAGGGGGTAGTTAAGTACCAATAAAACTGTAATTACCAAAAGAACCCTCAGGCTGTGCCCTGGGCTATATGTTTGCCCAATTGTGTAATGCACAGAATATGCAGCATACAGCCTTCCAAAAATTTGAAAACCTCTGAACACATCTGGCCCTAAGGGTGTCAGACCCGGGACTGGGATCCTGTAGTTCCAATTTTGCAGAGTTCTCTGCAGGAAAGTTCTTTACAACCACAGCTCGGCTGGTTTTCCTGAGGGGTTTTAGTCACCTGCTGTAATGGTTGCAACTGCAGATGAAATCTGGAATTCAGGTTGTTGAACTGAGAGCACCTGCTCTGGGTCACATTCCACAGGATGAAGTGCTTGCTGGTTTTGCAGGGAGGTATACTCCTTTTGAAAGGGCAGGAAATTGGGAGGACAGCAATTTTCTGAAAGACAGATTTTCCAGGTGACTCCCATAGACAGCTATCTGTGTACACGAGGGGCCTCAGAACAGGGAGACACGCGAGCAGTTCTAGAGCCCACATGGCCAAGTGCGATAGATACCACGTGGGGGCAGGGTGCACGCTCTCCAAGATTGCAGGGAAACACTGGGGCTTTCGTGCACTAAGGCTTCCAGAAAAGTTATCCCTGCTCTCTAGCTCCTGAGGGTGTGGCACTATTGGGAGCCCCAGGAGGTGGGCACAGACATCAGTGTGGTCAGGGGTGATGGGCTCCAGCATCAGTGGTACCGATGAGGGGCCCTCACATGTCTATGGACCACAGAGAGATGGAAGCCCTCACATGACGGCAAAAACCATGCGTTAGTAAAGCCAACTCTCCAAGAACGCACAAGAGACACCTCTTGGGGAACCAGAAAATAGTCAATGGAACTGAGGACTGAAATCACAGAATCACAGTCAGGGAGGGGGTATAAGGCATCAAAAGGCAGGCTCAGGAATGAACACATGGCTTCTGGAGGAAATGAAACATGATCTAATATCTGTTAACTTTTAAAAATCATTTATTGATTTATTGGGATGACACTGATTAATAAAATTGTATAGGTTTCAGGTATACAATTCTACCATACATCATCTCTATATTGTATTATGTGTCCACCACCCCAAGTCAAGTCTCCTTCCATCACCATTTATCCTCCCTTTATGCTCTTCTACCTCCCATCAACCTCCTTTCCCTCTAATAATCACCATACTGTTGTCTGTATCTATGAGGTTGTTTTTTTTTTCCTTTTCTTCATCCCTTCACCTTTTTCACCCAACTCTCTGTCCCACTTTCCTCTGACAGCTGCCAGTGTGCTCATTCTTGAGCACTTATGCTATCCCAGGGACTGAGTGCCTTACAGATGGTGGTTTCAATCCTTGCAACAACCTTTCAGGGTAAACAGCAGTGAGAAAGCTAACATCAAGTCATGTGCCCAGGGCTGCCTGTTCTGCAAATGCCGAATGAAAGCTGGATGCAGCTGCCTCTGATGTCTATACCATGCTGCCCACCGTAACAGAGAGGTAGACCTTCCCATCATGTGACAACTCACCAAATGACTGGCACAAAGACCTCATCTAACTTCAAT
>PVJC01002206.1:0-20000 GCA_004026665.1 Murina feae | reverse complement strand
TTATTAAATATTTTATTTGTTACTACATTTAAGAATAAAATAGTTTATTAAATTCTTATTTCATGCATTTTCTATTTTATCATTTTCTATTTTAACTGATTAATAAAAGGAACTTTTCATCCGATTTGCATTCTCTCATTCCTTTCTCCCTGCTCATCTGTGGCCCATTTGCCGCCACTTGGACTGTTTGAAGAAGTGGGGAACTCTATTCATTCTGCCAGGTCACAGAGAGATAGACAAAAACAAAAACAGAGTCTTCGCCTTCGTCCTGCACAGAAACGATCATTGGACATAATTAACCAGCGATGTGCACCGCTGTGGACGTCTCGAGACAATCCTTCCAATTGTCCTTTTTTCCCAACAAGCCCTGCTCACTCAAGTGTTCAGGTGCTCGGTTACATTCAACACAGACTAATTCACTTATCCTCAACAAGTGGGCTATTGATTTTTGCCTGTTTTCAGAACAGCCTGGGGCTTTCTGAACGACAATAGCGGCCCCTATTTAAAATGGAAAAAATTGTGCGGTTCCGGAGAAATGCCCATAACCAGGCTTGCTTCACATTTGTCTGGACCTGCTCCTATTTCCAGTCGCTAATTTTCACAATTCTTTTACTCTGCTTCATCAGAAGCTGGCATATTTCTTGACTTTTTAAGCTGAGAGGTCAACAGGATTTGCTTTTTTGTTCCGAGGGCTCAGAGGAAGGGTACAAGACACTTCCCCACATAGCAGGAATGAGGCACTAGCCACCCTTATGTTGTCTTTCTTTAATTTTCTGGTAATCAACTTGTAAAAAACACAAAGCCTCACCTTCATGGGCTCCAAAAGGCAAAAAGAGGAAATCCTGAGTGACGATCTAATTTGTGCTTCTGTATTTGTGGTAAATAATATCCTTTATATAAACGTAAAGCAAAAAGGATAACAAATATGTCAAAAATTTTAAATCTATTAAGCTTTTTAAATGAATGTACTGAATAAAAAAGAGGAGACTACAAATGTAGTCCATTTTTGTTGAAAAGAATGATCTGGGGTTTTTTTAATGTTAATTGCATTAAGTGTTTAAAAAGCCCTATGGTAAATTTTGACCTCCTTAAAAAAATCCTGATGCTTGGCTGTGGACTAATACTTTGATGGCCATAAATTCTAAGTTTAAAGTGAACAATGTCCTTAGTTGGGATGGGAGGGGGGTGTAAATACCCCTCTTAACAGACTGCCTCTCCTAACTATGGTATATCGGGACAGTGGCATTCCCATAGCTGCTTTACAAAGAAAGCAAGCTGCCCATCCAATTCAGATGCTGAGTCTATTCAAAATGTGCGTGTTTCAGCTTCTTTTCGCACTCAGAGGCATTTAAGCTGGTATGTTAGTTAAGGGGTCAAATATAGGCTGGAAAAAAAAGAGTCACAACCACTCTACCAGGAGGAGGGTTCAGTTTAACCACTGAGTGCCTCAACCTTAGTTCAGCAGGGCTCCATCCTGTCACTTTGATGAAGAGCAAAGATAACTGGGCATGCACATCAGCTATAACACTCAGGAATCTGCTCCGAAACAGAACTGTGCCTCAGACACAGCATAAGCCAAGGGAGGTGGGGGGAGGGTCTGGAGAGTGCTGAGTCTCTTAACAATACAATTTTAAATTTGGGTTGTTAATGAGGTTGCTCCAGAAAGAACAGGCATTGGGTGACTTTAAACTCCAGGCACATTTTCAACTCTTCAGTTAGCACAATAGCAATAGAAAACTAGCCATCCTTTTTACAAGAGCCGAAGGGGGAGGAGGGGTGCTGTCTGGAGTGGCCTTGTCTCCCCTTGGCTAAGAATGGAGAAGTGAGGAATCCCTTGACAAGAGGTCTGCCTTTGTGTTTTGCACCTGGAGATTTTTATTTATTTAAATTTTTTTTTTTGGGGGGGGGCTAAGAAGTCAAATCACCAAGTATTGATTACTTACAGCATGCCTGAGTGCAACACACCTTGAGGGAGACAGGAAGCAGGAGGCTGGAGAGACAAGGCTACATTTAAAAAATAATCAGGAACAATAGAGTATCGAGTATCATCAAGTGGCAAGCTTAGAGGATACACATCCATCAGAAATTCCTAGACTTCTAGAGTTAAGGTCCAGTAAAATCAAAAGGAAAAAAAAATAGGCAGGCTGACATAGATTTGCTAACATTTTGTTTTGTAAATTAAAGTTTTAAAAGAACAACAATGAAATCAGAGAGAGCACATTCAAAAAAAAGAAACCAAAAAAGGGAAGGAAATCAACTTATTTTCTGTTATCATTGTGAAAGAAAAAAACATTTAACATTAAAAAAGGTGGGTAAAGGAAACAATTCTAAAATGAAATAAAAATTATTTTTAAAAATAAAATTTAAAAATGCATACTATGTGCTTTATGAGAAACTCACTACTTTATCTATATTGTGCTTGTTTTTAAACAGACTAGTGAAAATTTTGTCACAGATGGGCTTTTGGGATCTGACAGATGAAAACTGTCTTCCGCTCATCCTATACCACTTCAGCACCATCTTGGCACACATGCTCTATGAATATTTGCTGAGTAATTGAGGGGGCATATTTACAAGGGAGCACCTACTGAGTAAAGCTTCCAGGTGACCCAGGGAGTCTGGGATAAAAAGACAGGACAACAGACGGTGAAGGTGTTGGTGTGGTGAGAAATACAAGGAAAGAAATTCTCAGGAGTTATCACATTTGGAGCACACAGGAAGAAATATTTTGAGCCCACCCAAATGCAGAAGCATTGACATGTTGGCTAGTGTCTTCTAAATGCACGTTCTAATTTCTGAGGTTGTCCATTGACATTCAGCCAGATGGACAGTGGCTACTTGGCATTCCCATCCCAACCCCACTGGGTCCAACTAGTTCAACAACAAAGTGGTAATACAGAAGAAGAAAAAATTACTCCTGGCAGATTTTATCTGGGGGATTACTGCATCTGGTATACGGACCACTGCAATTTGGTACAGGGGTTCTGTAGTAGAAGAGAGACTGGGCTCAACTCTGAATACAAAGTGGCGATTTCATAGTCAAGGGCAAGCAGAGTGGGAGGGTTGGTAGATGAAAAATTACTAAGATGGTAGAGTAATTCTTGCTAACCCACCTAACAGAATTCTTGCTGCAGGCAGGTCAGGGTGAACAGCCATTACCTGGAGGATGTGGGAAATAAAGAAGGTGACTAGCTACATCAGTAAACCCACTTGGAGGGAGTGCTGCTAAAACTGGGTCATGCAAAAAAAGGACATGGAATTCCAAAAGTCAAGGCCTTTTTGGGAAGAGGAGCCTGACGACAATTGGGTCAAGAACAGACTCTGTCAGTGGTCTCTTTCAATTTCAATTCAGGGAACAATTTTTTTTAAAAAAATTAACATGGTTTCCTGTGTTCACTCGAAAAGCATTCGACAATCAGAGTGGGACACCCATGATACATTGAGGCTGGTGAGAGGACAGTCTGTGGGGCCCGACAGGCCTGAATGCTCTCAGGATCCCCCAGTCACCAGAGCTGGTAACCAGAGCGGCCACTTAAACTCTGAGCTTCAGATGCCTTAACTGCAATGCAAATAATAACAGCACCTCTCTCTATGCTGCAGAGACTAAGAGAAAAGGATGATGGACATAAAACATAGCACAAAGTCTGGCCCTCAAGGGGGGACTTATTATATAGAACCTGAAGAAAGAAAAAAAAAAAAAAAAGAGTGCATTTAATGCTCTCCTTTGACCCATTCACAATCTCCAAAAGTGTGCTGGAGGCTGGAGAGGCAACTGCTATTCAATTTTGTTGGATTCAAGAACACAGAAAGGTTCTAATCTGAGAGGTGAGCAGAAAAATAAAAATTAATCAGCAATGACAAGTCCAAAGTATCACAGACCGGACAGCAGAGATTCAAGATCTGGTATTAACATTGACCAAGCTATGTGACATGAAAGAAACCACTTAATATTTCTAAGCCACAATCTTCTCATCTGTGAAATGAAGATAATGACAGTATCCACGCCTAGGTAGCTAGAATTAGGATCCTACAAAGTAAACTATGTAAACTGCTTTCTGCAGTGCCCAGGATAAGGTGATCATTCAAAAACTATGATTTATTATTATTATTGCTATCAGAATATTATCAAAACAGAATATCCACTTCAGAAACTTGGCAGGGAGGATATGACTGCTTCAGATCTCATTGTATCTTTCACGTCCAAAGGAATGATGCCTTTCCTGTTGAACCAATAAGCTCTCTCCAGAAGAGAATAAAATATGAATGGGAAAAAGACTAAAGAAACAGGTAACTCTCATAGTCCTCTATGTCTGACAAAAGAATGATTCTGTTAGTGTGATTAGTTCAAAACAGTGCCTTAAGCCCAATGGAATCATTTTAAAATAAGACTCTAATTTCAGGGACCTAAGGAAGCCTGCATTTTAATAAGATATCTCATTGTATCCCAAATACAAAACCATTGTTTGCCTGACTCTATAATTTATTGTTAAGACAGACACTGCACTATTACTGTAGCAAAATGAAACGCGCAATGATTCTGCTAATAAAACAATTGGATCATAAGGCAGAGCACAGCTTTGCAGTTTAAACAGAGCCAAATATCCCTGAGCAGATATCTGCATAGTGTAATATTCCCAGTTGGAATTTCACCTTTCTCTACTCTTCCACCGAGAAAATCATTGAAATAGCCCACTAACAATACCATTACTGTCTCCCTAACTTAATCCTTTGTTCCTTCCAAAGAAAAGACTGCAGCTGATTATGAATATTCCACTCTACAATTTCCATCAATTAATATTCTACCGTGTTCTTATTACGGTATTAATAGCTTCTTGATTTACATTAGAAAGTATATATTTTACACTGCTGGTGAAGCTATTTCTTCTTCTTTAACAGAAAGTTGTTACATAAAAAAGAACTTACAATTTGGAAAATGGAGGGGGGTGTGGATAATTGCTTGGCAATAATACATTCTAGTCTCCTTCCTGTTTTTCCTCGCTCTGCTGGGGAATTCCTGTTTCCCATCAATGAGGGATCATCCTCTGTCCTCCGACCCTTCATTGAGGAGAGACACTCTGAGCTGGGCTGGTGTGTCTGCAGTGTCCACCTTCTATCCACAGAAGGCAGAGTTTGCAGGTCACCTTTCACAAAAACCCAAAGAGGAAAAGAGAGACCCAGCCCCCTTCCAGGTGAATATAATGAGCCAGGTGGCAGTGAAGTAGAAAGGCAGGTGACAAAGAAAGTTCTGTTTCAGTGTAGAGTAAGCTCAACCTGGGGTTGCCTGTACCTCCTTGCTGTGCAGGGAACCAACAGCCTGACCTAGGCAGGCACTTAATCCCCTGAGCCCTGGGCATGTCACCTGTAAAATAAGTGTATTTATATCTGCCTCCCAGGTATTGTGTGGGAACTGACTATGGGGTGTGTGTAAAGGATGCTTCTAGTGGTGGAGACTGATGATAGAGGCACAGGAAGGAAGGTGGGTGTCCTGCTCTCTTCCAAGATATGTCCAAAGTCACAGATGCCCCTGCAATGACTCAGATGGCCTCAGGGTTACCCAGGTTTCTGCCTGCACCCTTGCTGCAGGCTTGCAGGCCCGAGTCAGCCACATAGTGGCACAGCGGTCTGTGAGTCGGTCCTAGAACTCTGGCTCAGAGAACTAAACCCTCTCAAGGTACCTGTTCAGGAGTTGAGACCTGTAATTCTTTCAGTGGCCTGTGTTCAGGGCTCACACTGATCCTGCCGCATTGTCCTGCTATCATGTCAGGATGGTTCCTACTGCCACCAGAATTTACCAGTGAAGCCAAAAGATGCTGGTCTCCATCCTGCCAGTGTGGTTGGTCCCAGGGAGCTAGCTGCATGACCTCCCTGGACAGTAGTTCCATAAAACAAGGAGGTGGGTTCTAAGGGAAAGCCACAATTGGCACCTGTACCTGGCTTCCTCTGGCATTCACACTCGGTCCATGAAGGGTCAAAAAAAAGTGAATTGCCTGGCCATGTGGCTCAGTGTTTTGAGCGTCAATTCCTGGTCAGGGCACATGCCAGGGTTGTGTACTCGATTCCCCATGGGAGGATGGGCAGGAGGCAACCAATCAATGATTCTCTCTCATCTCTCTCCCTCACCATTCCTCTCTGAAATCAATAAAAATATATTTTAAAATGTTTTTATTTTAAAAAATAGCCTAAACTGGATGCCAATATTTAAAAATAACTTGAATTGACTGCCACTATTTAAAATAAAGAGACTTCACACAAAAATCGTGAGTCCCATTTATCTTTAAAAACAACATCAGCGACACGGAGCTGGAGGTGAGGTGCCTTCCCTTATATTCCAGGCTCTGCTTGGCTCACTTATGTTTACACTAATACTTACAGGGACCAGCTGCAGTGAGTCCTAAAACTGTTATGTAGTTCAGCAAGTATCACTTAGAGAAACTCCCGTCCTTTTTCAAGAAGGACCCATTCCCAGATCCTGTTTGCAAGATCCAGAGACTGGGGGCCCTATAAAATCTTCAGCGTCCCCAGATGGCTCGGGGCAACATTTCTCCTACCCCCTTTGTCTGCACCTCACTTTGTAACCCTAAGGTGTCCAGGGACACATCCTTGCACACCTAGTTCTTCAGGTGCTGCTCTGAGACCTGGGAGCAAATGGTGATTGACAGGGTTGGGTTTTGCTGTTATTTCCCTTAAAATTGTGTGAGGAACGATTAAATGGCCAGGACTCAAAAAGAGAAGGATGTACCACTCCTGAGGCCATGTCTACACATGATTGGAATGGCCACGGGGCCAGCTTAGTGAAAAACACCGGTCAGAGGGGCCGTGTGATTGAACTGACAGACCAATTCCCCGGCCACTGAAGGCAGCCTTGGGCTATTGCTGGGGGCAGGGCAGCTGGCCCTTTGGTTTCTTTCCCATTTAAAGCACTTTGCAGAGTCTCTAGCCCAAGGTAGAGATTCAACTCAATGTCTGTGGATTGATTGATTAATTTAAAGCCCCTGAGAGATCCTGTAGATTCACAGATAAAGCTACATGAGCTGAAATTTTTCCTGTCTTCCTCAAAAGGAAAATGTCCAAGTAGCAGCCCCGTAATTGGAGATGATTTACATTTCTGTCTTGATCTCAGAGCCGGAGAAGTGGATGAGTGCCTCCACTAGGTCCCACTGGGGTCTGGTCCAGATTCTTACCTAACACCTTCAAGGCATGGGCCAAGCTTCTGAGGCCCTGAAGTGTGGTGTGGTTGTTTAGATTTAGAGGGCCAAAGGAGTTGTGGCCTCAATGCTGACTCTACCCAATTCACTGAAACTGTCTGTGCCTCAGTTTCCCTACTGAGAAACAGGGATTTGAGTAAGATACTGATGTTAAGTGCTTAGCACAGTTTTGGGCCCAGAAGAGATGCTCACTAAAGGATACCTGTTATTATAAAGGTGATGCCAACGACGCCCAAAACAGTTTCACCAAACAAGAACACTAACACTGCAGGGCTGCTCTAACTCAGATTAAAGTATCCTCAGTGACATTTTGGGGCATACCATGGCCACCTAGACACTTTTGCATTTTCATGGAGTGATGCCCCATGTCATCCAGCAATGTGACTTTCAAAGGAGACTTCAAGATGCTTGCCTGCTGAATTTTCCATGCTTCCAAACCAGGAAACACTGGGATCTTAGATATTACCTACTGTGAGGTAGCCTGGCTAAGGTACCCATGGGTCCTCAGTCTCTCCCCAGAGTAAGACTCCTCACCTGGAAAGAAATCTCTGGCTATTTGCTGAATTAGATCAAGGCAAAATGAACCAACATGCACCGGGGCATGGAAGGGAGACGCGAAGTTAATAATACCATATAAATTCAATTTGCATTTCCCTCTTGATTTTAACCAATCTACATGAGCTTTCCCAAATAAGTAGTCATTTGAAATCCTCCCACGTGACAGAATGTCTTACACATTTTAAAACACCGTCCCTATATAAACCAAGCCACACAAAGTAGCTTTAACTAGTTCTAGAACATTCTGATAGTAAAATATTTTCTGTTTCTGGGCCAGAACTGGTCATTTCTTCTTGAGAATATGATGTTTGAAAATCAGTTCCTCCTATTATAGATTTCTCCCTCAGCTTGTAGAAAATCCATGATTCCCTAAACATTGGTCTTTGAAAGCACATTGACTAAAATCTTCATGCTTAATTCATGAAGCGCAGTCTGGAGATTAGTGGAGCTGGACATAGACCAGGAATACTTTATCATATTCTAATAAGCAGAGGCTGAAAATTGCATTTCTAAAGCTACAGTATTAAAGGGCATACCGCAAAACATGACCCAAACATAACTCAGTAGTTTTACAGTGTCTGAAAAGGCTTTGATATGATAAAGTATGCTGACGAGAGGAATAAACACAACTAGAAATTTCTGAATTTAAAAAGAAAAAAAAGGAGGGGGGCTTGGCAAACATTCAGTATATTCGTGGAAAAATATATATATTATAAACGCATCCATTGTGATTCCTATTAAACAAGTATTGACTATTGAGTTGGGTTACAAAAGATCACTATAGCACCACAATTTCAGGGCCTGTACAGCATAAAGGCCTGAGAGATGAAAGAAGATAAATAAAGCAAGCCTAATGAGGTTAATTTGAAGGTTTCCAGAAAAAAACTAAGTGCTGGCTTTTCAACCTTTCTTAAAACAGGGTCACCAGCATTGTTTTTGAAAGCAGAAAGCATATGGGGGACAAGACTCAGAAATGGTTCAGAATAAAAGCCCTCCCCCATGTAGGCAAAAAGCATCTGCAAAATGATGGCAATGTGTCAAAGCAACCACAGAATCCCAATACATTGATCAGTAGTGCAGATAGCACCAAGTATTGTGCCTTGCACACAGTAGGTGCCCATAAATGTCTATCTGACTGACTACAGGATAAGGGAGAACGAAAGCAAGGAATGTAGGTCAAATACCTGCCCCAAGAGCTCCTGGATTTACTCTACACTGTACTCCCTAAGCTGTTTCCCTTTATAAAGGCAGGTGCTGATTAAAGTAAGCAAAGCATTAGGGACAGAACAATTTTCACTAAGACAACAGTTTCTGGACTATGAGTACCCGGACGCACTGGAGGCTCCAGAATTTCTATAGGACATAGAGTGGTGGGGGTGGGGGGTGGGGAGAGCAGTGTCAGGTGGAAAAGGGGTACTTGTCTTTATTTTTATTTAAATATACTTGTATTTAATTTCAGGGGGAAAGGGAGAGGAAGAGAGAGATAGAAATATCAATGACGAGAGAGAATCATTGATTGGCTATCTCCTGCACGCACCCTACTGGGATGGAGCCCACAACTCTGGCACGTGCTGACTGCGAATAGATCCAGGACCTCTTGGTTCCTGAATCGATGCTCAACCACTGAGCCCGACCGGCTGGGCAAGGGGGTGCTTGTCATGAAACTGCATCTGCAGACCTAGAACATGGACATTATTTTAGACTGCATGTTTATTGAGAAAGTTGTGGCAGGGGTGCTCTGAGATCTGGCTGACGGCAGGGTTCGGGGGTGATCCCCACCCCTCACATCCAATCTTCATCACTGCTGAAATCACAGCAGAAAGATCACAGCTGCCGAAACCCTGCAGCTTTTATTAATTTCTTTTCATGGGTGTGCACTCACCATGCTTCCTTCATTCACTTAATGAAGCAGGGTTCGTTCTCTTACTTTCTACCAGGTCCCACTTACTGCCCATCCAAATCTAACTGCCTGTCTCCAGGGACACAGTCCATGCTTTCCCCCCAAACTGACCTTGACATCAGTACTAGCCAGCAGTTTCTTAGGTGGGTCTCCTCTTCTGCTGATCTTGCACACCCTTCATATCCAACTTAACACCCCTGGTGTGCCTGCCCCTGGCTGGACTAGCTATTCCTGCTCTGGATTTCCATAGCACTCCATGCCATCCCAACATAACTCTGTGACAACTTAATTAATGAACACTTTCCCCGTCAGACTATACACTCTTGAAGGCCCAGCATCTTGACAGGTAACCCACTACATCCCCAGACCTCCTCAAAGCCTGGCAAGGTAAGATCTTCAAAAAAAATAAAATATATTCATTGCATGAAACAAATGAACAAATGAAGGTGGTGAATCCAAAATATCTAACCCTAAAGGGTATTTTAAAAAATAAATAAAACCTGTTGTGTCTGGGACATATACATGTCAGATTATAGAAAATTTGAATATAAAAAATGAGCGAACAATGAATGAAAAGCTATCGATCTTCCCATCATTCAGTATTTTTCTCACTTTGAGTATAAATTTCATCTCTTTGGTCAGCGAGGTTCTCCTCCCCTCCACCGAGTTGAGCTTTCTAACAGCAGCTCTCTGATGAGCCACTCCAAAGCCATTCTGAGAATATTTCACACAGGGATCTGTCCTCACTGTTGAGAGTGTGGCCTTGCACACAACCACCTGAAGTCATGAGTGGACATGATTGTTGCAAATACGGGGGGGCATGATCTTGATCAATGCAGTGTTCCAACAAAAACTGTGTATCATGAGCTGGAGGGAGGCTGGACTCCTGCAGCTGTCAGCTGCGGGGCATCTGAACTATGAGAAGGCACTCAGATGTGAGCTGGAAGGAATGGGCTTTGGTTCCAGTTTGAGGGAAGAGGAAAGGATACATTTTTAGTTGTCCTTGCAGCTTCCTTTGTCCCATTCCTGCCGGACCTTCTGCTGGGAGTAGGACATCTGACTCCAAATCTATTTCTGCAGCAGCTGCTGGCAATAGAGCATGTGTCTACCCATCCTCGGTGACTGCTTTTTTAGGTTTGCAATGTCTTCTGCAATTGGCACCATTGTAGCAGCACCATCTGCACCACAGTCTCTTGCCAGAGAGCCCCCTCCCCCCTTGCCCCAGAGCCTAAAGACATGGGTGTGCACTCATCATGCTCCCTTCGCTCACTTAATGAAGTGACTAAGCAACTCTGGTGCCTTGGGCCACATTCCTTTTTCCTAAAAGGGGCCATAGATGGGGTTACTGTGAAAAGAACTCACTTCTTTCCAACGAATCCAGCCTGCTTGTTTCTTTAATTATAATCTGTTACTTATAATATGCATCAGCTGTTATTTAAATAACCAATGGGGAATTTCAAACAGAGAAACCATGAAAATGAAAATGCTTTAATTTCTATCCCAAGAGATAGAGGCTATAGAGTTCTCCAAATGCCAAATAAATTAATAAATAAAAATGTAAGTGTCCAGTTGGAGGTAGCCTATGAGTTGTATAAGGTACCAAAGGAGCCAGCTGTAGCTACACTGCCCACATGATGTGTGGGGTTCCTCTAATTGTAGAATACAAAACTGCACCAGGAATACAAAACAGCCCCTTCTGGGAGGGAGGTGGGAATGCCCTAGTTTTTATGACCTAAAAACAATGAGTCATGGCAAGTTGAGGACTGAGACTCTCCTTATGGGTTTTGGATCATGGCAGGCTGGGCAGGGTAAGCTGTATGCCAGCTGGCATAAGCAAGCCGAAAGGCAACAGGGCAACTTTGGGGTCCATCCACAACCTTCGCAGTCAAGACTCAAGTAACATGAAGAGAGGTAAGATCTTATTGCAGCAAATACAAAAGTATGAGATGATTTGGGGTTCTGCTGCTGTGTAGTATTGCTGACAATAAAAGTCTAGGGAAATTTCAGAGACTGCCTTTGCAATCGTGCATGGGGTAATATGAGTTGCTGTACTCATATATGCACATGGACTTGCTTCATATACAGGGTTTAGAAGGCCCAAGGATTCCAGGAGAGGAAGCTGAGGGCAGGTTAAAGAATAGGCATTAATAAGGCAGAGAGAAGAGCAGTTGAGAAGTGGCTTTATAATGTTATTGCAAGGGACTTTATTAACATTATTGCATCTCATCCTCAAATGGATATTTTCCCATTTGGTGGAAAAAGAAACTGAGACTTTCATATGTGTTCCTGATTACACAAGTTGGATATGGTGATGGTGGGATTCAAATGTAAACTGCCTTCCTCTTCAGGTGCTAGGGGAAGAAACTCAAAGATAATTTTTGTTTATTAGCAGCTGGGAAATGTATGGGCCAAATGATCCAAGAGCTCATAAGATGACATCAGGTTTCACTGTCGCCAGCTCCCTTTCTATTTTATCTCTCCTCTTTGAGTCTCATTCTCCCCCACCCACCTTCTCTCTCTCTTTTCAATAGACAGCCTTCTTCTGTGCAACCTGAGAAGATTCCGCCAAGCAGACGGGCCCCTGGGTCCCCCTAGGTGATCTATGCCAGATGAAAGCATGGAAAACCCTTCCCACAAGCTGTAGCAGTGAAAGACATGGAACATTCTACTTTTTATGTGTACTCAGGCTGTCATCCAGCGCTGCAGCCGGATGGGAACTGTAATTCATCAGATCTGGATCACATGTTTATCCCTACAATCAGGGGTCATGGTGATCATTTGGAGATCAACAGTACCACCTTCACCAAAAAGAGTGAGAGAGCTTTTTTCCAAAGGAAGACAGAGCACTAGAAGTAGTGCAAGTGTGATGGGAAAGATGCTGGGCTGACAACACTTTAGTTACAATAATAAGAAAAAAATCAGGATAAAGTCTTGTGATCCCCAAAAGAATCAGAATACAGTCCAGGGGTGAAAGTAAGATGACAGGTCATGAAGGGAAGGATGAGGCACTGTGGCTTGGTGTTTTCAACCATTTGGACTGCCATAACAATACCAGAGACTGGGTGGCTATAAACAACAGGTGTATATTTCCGAGTTCTAAAGGCTGGAAAGTCCAGGATCAAAGAGCTAGCAGATTAGGAATCTAATGGGGACCTGCTTCCTGGTTCATAGATGGCTGACTTTACATTGTGTCCTCACGTAGTGGAAAGGGCTAGGGAGCTCTATGGGATTTCCTCTGTAAGGATGCTAATCCCATTTGCCTGGCTCTGTCCTCATGACCTAACCATGACCCAAAGGCCTCACCTCCTAATACCATTACATTTGAAAAATAGATTTCAACATATGAATTTTTAGGGGAACACATTCAGTCTATAGCAGCTGGTGTGGTAGAAATTGCTGGTGTGTCCCAAATATTCACCTTCCCTTCTTCCTTGGCTACAGAGGCTCCATATTTACCTGAAGCCAGGAGTGAAGCCTGCATTTCCCAGCCTCCCTTGCAGCTATCAGTTTAGCCAAGTGATTAAATCAAGGCTATAGGGAAGGGAACAGAAGTGTTGGATGGAGTTTCTTGAAGGCTCTTTGAAAAGGAGGAGGTTAGTCTTCATCGTAACTTTTCTCCTTCACGTTGCCTGATCATTTTGGACCAGGAGGTTACCTTGAAGATGGCAGCAGTGTTGCAAAGCAGAGAGAGGCAAGTGGAGTCGCTGATGACTTTGTGGAGTGGACACTCCAGGCCTGGGCTACTCATTTCCCGTCTTTTTTACATGAAAAAATTTACCACCCTACCTGGGTTCTTGTTAGCAGTAGACAAATGGAATTCCTAATTCATATGCCTTGTTTCCAATCTCCAGGCCATGATTTCCCAGGCCTGGTTTCCACTCTAGCTTGCAGTAACAACTCCACCTTTGCTTCTTCCTCTTTCTCTTCCTCCTTCTGCTTCAACCACAAATAATTTAACAATCCAGGGTCTTTACTAGGCCTAACTGTATAAAAATTTCCATTCTTATCATATTTGTAATCTGTGTGCATGTCTATCATTTAACTCAGGAACTCTCATGTAACTGTATTTAGTTCAATATTGTAAAATGTCTGCATGAATGTTTATTTGATATGCTAACCTCCCCCAAATATAGGTGCTTGACAGAATGCACATATTTTCTATTTTCTAAAATAGAATCTGACTTCTAAACAGTGATATAGTAAAAAACAAAACAAAATGCAACAAAAATACTACATCTGTTTTGCAGGAAGCTTCCTGGACTACCAGACTTTTTCTTTCTTTCTTTTTTTTCAATACCATGGTGTTCTTGATTTTCACATATGCATATCATATATTGTAATACGAAATGGATATTGACTGCAGCTGAGGTGAATATCCACATGTATTGACCTCAGAGGTAAATATTGACTAAGACAAAGGTAAAATCGATGCTTACCTTGAGGGATAATAAATCTGGATATCTACTGAAATAAGAAGTCAATAGCAGCATTGTTACGAACACTCGTGGTGATCGTCACTGGAGCACATTTGTACAGTGAGTGGTCAGTGGTGTTCTCCGGAAAACTAGAAACAGTTGCAGTAGTTCATAGAGGCTGCACTGACTGCCTTGTTGTCACTTTACCCCTTGCTCTATTTTGTCACCAGCTAGCACTGGACTAAGTAAATAACCCCAGCCCACTCCATCCAATGAAGCAGTTTGGCTCCCTTCTTCAGAGAGAAGTTACTGAATTAGGCATTCACTTTGGTGATTTCAGTCTGTTTTCCCCATAGCCAAAAAAAAAAAAAAAAAAAGATATAGTTATTCCCATTTTATAGCTTGGTAAATGGAGTCTCAGAGCACAGGAGAAACTCATCTAAGATTACAGAAGCGAGCAATGATGGCATCCTGAATTCAAAATCCAGTTAGCAGATGTTAAATTTAGTATCTTTCTACCATAACACCATCTCCTGATAAGAACTATAAAATGGGGACTCCAGGCAGTAGAGTTACAAGTCAGAGAAAGATGGATACAGAGATGGAGGGGAGAGGAAAGGTCTATATGCTGCAGACAGACCTTATTAAAGTGACAGCAACAACTTCTTTGTGAAAGGTGCCACACCATTTGGGTGACGCCATCCCTAACACTGCTCTCCCTCAATACCATTACAGCTAATTTTAGTGAGTTGTGAGCATGTTCCCGGTACTGTGGTAAGTGACTTACAGACCTTGTTTTGATGAACTCTCAAAACACTATGAGGCCAAGTAGGAGATACTTGGTCATCTACCCAATATTTGTTCTCCATTTCTCCCTTGATGGCTGACCAAAGTTTTTTCCAGCCATCCCCCATCCACTATACTACTAAAATTGGGCTGAGAATCTTCAGTGCCGTAAGCTCCCAATTGTGGTGATCCAGAAGCTTCACTGGAATCTGTTTAGATGTAGGCATTTGATACAATCTGACTGATGAGATGTCAGGCTAAGTCTGTGGAGGGTCTTTGGAGAAAGCTCCCCTTGTTCCTGAGAAGATGCCTTGGTCCTCTACCATTGTGCTCTCTGGTTGTGAGGTGTGGAACTTCTGTAGTCGTCTTGAAAATGTGAGAAACTGCACCTGAGGAAGAAGCTGGTAGAGAATCTCAGGGATGTGGTGCCAGATCACCATGCGCCACCTTGTTGACCATTCTGTTTCTGGAGGTCAGATGTGGTGCGTTGACACATTCGCATAATATTGAAGCCATTGTGAGTTCAGTTTCCTGTTATATGCAGCCCAAAGCATCTCAACTAAAAGGTAGTGGCATATCACTCCTTCTCCAGACATGGAGAAACTCTGGCTTAAAATGTGAAGTGTCATATGCAGCAACTAGAACTGTCTAATCCAGAATCTGAGTTCCTAACCATGTCTCTGCAATCATTCCAGGCATGCCTCCCATTTGAGACTTACATTATGATCTAGAGGATATCGGTCCCTGCAAATGAAACCCACCAGAATGACAGCAATCCCCTCTAACTCACCTTGCAACTCTTTTGTGTAAGTATTGTATAAAATGCATCCTGTCTCAGAGGCCCTGGCTTTCAAAACCATTTTACTGAGTTACAAGGCATTTTTCTTTGTCTTAACAAAGAATTTCTACAATTGCAGAAAAACTGTGTTGTATCTGCTCAACACCTAGCGCTACAACACATTAAATGGCTATAGCTCAACAAAAACAGTGTGTTCTATCAATTCTTCCTATCCAACCTATTCCATATCTAAGTCCTTCCTTCTCCCCCAACATAGATAATCCTGTTTATTCTTCAATTAGCAGCAAAAATAATAATTGAGTTAGAGTGATTCTTCTACTCTTCTTGACCTTCATCACCATCTTGGATCTGTCTTCCATACCAGGAAAACACCATAATTTACCTCTTTTAAGACTATTCAACACACTGAATTCCTTCACTAATCCTTAGTTGAGTGTCTAGTGTCTTCCAGGCATTCAAGTTTTTCTATATACTATGTTTCTCTCTTTAAAGAGAGGAATTACTTCATTTCTTTCTGCAATCCTAGGATCTATCACAATGCCAGAAACATAGAAAAAGCTAAGAATGTGGTAATAATCATAGGCTTCAGGTAGGGTATGAGGAAACAAACAGTGAAATCCTTTTAGAAAATGTCAACAAATACCAACTTCTTATGGGAAGACCTAGAGTTTTCCATTTTTAAAAATCTTCCAGCTAAGAAGCATCATCATGGTTAATGACCCAAGTTTCTTATTCTTCACAAAGAAACGGGGAAGCCAGCAGATAGGATATTAAACAGTTAAACTAGGAAAAGCCAAAAGAAAGTGAAGAGTCACATACTATAAGTTACATTTTTACCCTCAGATGTCTGTATTTTTACAAGAAACCAGGGCAGTTATCATCCAATTATTGGTTATCTTTATGCCATTACCTGAAACTCAGGCTTAAGCAACTACCTACCTCTCTACTATAGCTTCTTCACAATATCCAGGGGACCTAGTTATGGTCACAATGAGGGAGGCACTAAAGAGTCCATCCCATTGAGGGCCCAAATAGAACAAAAATTGGAAGAAAGAGTGTGGGGCTTGCTTTCTCTTTTCCTTGAACAACAGAGCACCTGGTTCTTAGGACTTCAGCTTCAGACAATACCCATGAACCAACACTCCGTCCCTCCTATTGGTTCTATTTCTCTGTAGAACCCTAATAGAAGTGACTGCATTAACTGAAATAAATGTCTCAATATGGTTGTCATATTCCCAGAAAGAGGCATTGTAGCATGCTTACTAAGCAGGATAGATGGGAGGTAAGTTACTTCTTCCTGAGAAGGCAAAGGTATTCCTCCTCTACCATCATCATCACCACCACCACCACAAGGAAACTGGTGCTTCTCCCTAGAGGCCATTTCTGATATATCTCTTTATTTCCAGCATCCTGTCCAGTGTCTGGTACCTGGTAGGTGCTCCATCAATTGATGTTAAATGTGTAAGATGTTAAAGGTATTAAGAGGTACCCAGGACACCTCAGCAGGAATGAACACCAGACAAGGTTCACCCTCATTGAGGTGCTCTCATCTAGGAAAAAAAAATGGATCAACTAGTCCTGAAAGTGGCTTTTATAAGTTCCATGACCCTAGTAATGAGTGTCCCACTTCTATTTATGACCTCCTCCAAGCACTTTATGAGGCCACTTCAAAAATAAATTTCAAGTCTGAGCCAGGGTGGATTCTGCTGCTGAGCAAGAGCTTCCTGAGAGCCAGGCTTACTGCCCCATCCTGTCCTCAAGGATAGCAACTAAGCATTTTCACCAGCAGCAGCCTCAGGAAATCAGGCTGCCTGTTTAATGCAATGGCCTGAATCTTCATTATTTGCACCCAAAAACCATGAGTCAGGTCTCCTGTTTGCCAGATGTTACAACCTGTTGGAGTTTGGCGCTATTGTCACCTGGATTGTATGTTAAGGCCTTCAGCAGGAGCAATAGAGCCACCCAGGTAAAACAGCCATTTGTCTCACCAGTAAGGATCCTCCCAGCACCCATGCTGGCCAAGGCAGGCAAGCACCAGCACCTGGGTCAGCATCACCAGGAGGTGCATCAGAGCCACAGGAAAGCAGACACTTGTGCTGAAGATATTCACAAGATCATATTAGTGTTTTATATAATTGCTACAACTACAAAAGAAGGGGTTAAGTTCCTTGTAAACGCTAATCATTTCCAAAAGAGAGGCTTGCTTGATTTACATAACCGCAAGTAAATATGCAGAAAAAAGATGTCACTTAAGAGACTAAATGCTTTCTGACAGAAATGAATTGGCATTCATTGGGACACTGCACATTTACCAGGAAGAAGTCCTGGCACAAGGGTGTAAAACAGTTGAAGACCACATTACCCACCAGGGAATGTTTGTCAATAGCTCCTCAGGAACAAGGCCAGGGCCATGAGCAAACACCACTCTGTCTGGGCCACTTTACCCCTCTACTTCCCACCCCAGTGCCTCAGAATGCCCAGTGGTTTCCACGCCAAAGAAAATGACATTTCTTCTGATCAACATCTCTGTTTACGGTAATCAGGGGAGGGCAGTGAGCTAGTCTCAGGATGCCAAGTGATCACTTGTTTTCAGGATAATCAATAAGACACTTATCTTGAAAGATTCATGCAAGTTGGGAATCAATTATGAATGGGATGATGATAAAACTCTGAGAGAAATCGCTTGAATTTTTAAAATTCTTATCAGAGTTACACTCCATTTTGTTAGCTTCTCTGAAATGTCAAACAAATTTTAAAAAGAATACTCACTATATTATGCCATTATCAAAAAGCTGGATTTAGTAGACGTTCTCAAGTTCAGATGTTGTGGATTTTTAGCTTAGAAAAAGAGGGGAGGGATTTCCCATAGAGTGTATGAAGGGATGCATATTCTTTACAGTAGGAAAGACATGAATTTTAGACCTAACAAACTTGAGTCTGAAAGTGAGGCCCCACCAGTTACTGATCAATGACTTTGGGCATATTACTTCCAAAGATGGAATTCCCTTATGTCAAAAAATGGTAATAGCATCATTGTAGAATTATGGTACAGATGACATCACATTATCTATAGGAAAAGTTGTTCACAATCCCAAACATGCAATAGGTACTCAATAAATGTTAATTATTCCTGATATTAAAATTCTTACTTGGTCGCCTTGAACAAGTTACTTAATCCTTCTGAGTCACCTTTTCCTCATTTCTAAAATGGAAATAACCAGTTAGTTGAAACTTAGTTGAGGAGTTAAATGAGATAATGAGTAAAACAGCATCTAATATTGCAACTGGTAGATAGTAAAAATGGCAAATAATTGTACAGGAAAAACTCACTGTTTTTCCTTTACTCTCACACTCATAATAGTTCTGACACCAGATATGAGGGAGGTGTTTCCCACTCCAACACAAGCAGTGGGTGTCCTAAAACAACTCACTGCTGACAGAGTTAGTGCAGACCTCATAGGTTAAGGGCTCATTCCTACAGCAGTGAGGCATCTGTGGAATGCCACACTACAGATGCCAATCTCAAGCAGAGGGACCCCAGGTCACCCACAACTTCTGTCTGACATGGCTACAAATCCAAGGTCCCCATGACTTTCTCCTTGGGTTCAGCGATTTGCTAGAATGGCTCATATAACCAAGGAAAACAGTTACCTTACTCTTGCCTATGTATCACAAAGGCTATTTCAAAGGAAACAAATGAATAGCCAGATGAAGAGAGACAAAGGGTCGGGTCCAGAAGAGTTCAGAGCATAGGAGCTTCTGTCCTTGCAGACTATAGGTGTGTCACACTGTCACACACCTCCTCCCATGTTTGTGGACATGTTCTCCAACCTGGAAGTTATTAGAATACCATAATTCAAGGATTTTTGTGGAGGCTTCACAGATATAATAGACTAGGGGCCCGGTGCACAAAAATTTGTGCACTTGGGGTGGAGGGAGTCCCTCAGCCCGGCCTGTGCCCTCTGACAGTCTGGGACCCCTCAGTGGATGTCCTATGATGGCCCCAGTCTGCCAGGCACCTTTTGTGTGTGTGTGTGTGTATGTGTGTGTGTGTGTGTCACCACTGGGGATCTGCCCCCAGCCGCATCAGAGGCTCGGAGCAGTCCTCCTGTGTGTGTCTACCTGCTGGGGGCCTGCTCCCAGGCTTGGAGCAGGCATCCCCTCTATGTTGATCTCTCAGACTCTTGCCCTCCCCTGCATGTTGTTCTCTTTTTTGAGCGTGGCCAGGGCTGGGTGCGGCCTGCCTCCCAAGCTTGCCTACTGCCCATCTTCCTCCAGCCACCAGAAAGCAGGGAAAACCCCGCCTCGTGGTCAGGCCAGCCTTTTCCTGCTCCCTG
>PVJC01002205.1:0-84542 GCA_004026665.1 Murina feae | reverse complement strand
TACATGAGTGTTCCTTTTTCTCCGCATCCTCTCCAACACTTGTCGTTTGTTGATGTCATTCTTTGAAGTTGAAAAGGGAGTAAGGAAGTGAAGATGAAAATACTAGTTGAAAGAAGTGAAGAAGTAGAAAAGATAGAGTAATAGAGTGAAGTAATTATGAAGCCATTACTATTCTGTACCTGTCATTTACTAAACTACACAAAAAAGGTTTAAGAGAAATGGCTAATCAAGAGTTCCCATACCATCAGATAGTTTTGAAATATAATCATAGATTAAATATAATTAAAATTTTGCTAGTCAGAGGAAGAATCATGACCACCTCAACTCCCACATACACACACACTCCTACACTCAAACCAAGACTGCTAACCTAGAGTTGGTAGTGGGTCCAGAATAATTTTCTTTAAATACAGCCTCAGTTGAATAGAGCAAAGGGAAGGGGTAGACCTTGAACCCCAGATATTGTACTGATTCTACACAGAGCACAATGAATATACAAGTGAGTATCTAGAAGGCCTCATTACCTTCTGAATAATCTGTGTGTCCTATAATAAACCATCTAACTAATTCTTGGGATATTTGAAGGATCTAAAGTTCAAGTTTCCAAACATAATTAATAAGGAAAATGCAGTTGGGAAATTAAGCCTTTATTTTTTTTCCATTTCCCATTATATTACAGGATGACAATGAAATGGGTTAATAACACTCTAGAGCCAGACCATTAAGTTCGAACCTTCAGGTTTACCCATGCATTAGCTTTAAGGGACCCAGGGAATGACTTAATCTATAGAAGCTCTATAAAAAATGGGTGGTGATAGAAGTACCCACTTTATAGTGTTAATGCAATTACTAAATGAGTTAATACATGTAAACACTTAAAAAATGGCTGGCACATCGAACAAATGCAATAAAATATTTGCAATTAACATTGTGAACTTATAACTATAAAAAATCAAACTGATTCTAATTGGTACTGCTTACCAATTCCCTGATCACCTCTAAATGCTTTGAGATTCTTTGTTTATATAAGTCATTTATACCTACTTGAAGTCATTCCAGAACATGACATATTTCTTTGTTTTTTAATCCCCCCATTTGATTTTTCTGAAGATATTGACATGGAGTGTTCATTAAGAACCCATTGTTGCAGCTATGAAGTCTTTACCAACAACCTATATTTCCGTATTATCCTTATGTGCAGCAAAGCACTTTGTGTCAGAATGCTATGAGATGAATTCACATGATTTTCCTAGTTTGATTTACTTTTCTCCTAGAATGTTTTCTAAATTGACTTATTAAATAACTAGAGGCCCAATGCATGAAATGTGTGCAGGGGGCCTGGCCCTCGCAGCCCCGGCTTTGTCCCAAAGTTCCTCCGGATGGTCATTCCTCTGTTAGGCTGTTTGGTCAATTTGCATATTATGTTTTTATCATTATAGATGGATTTTGAAAGGGGCTTTTTAACATTACATGGCACAGGCATGAAAACAGCCAAGATTTTTTATTTTTTAAATCTGTTTTTCATTGCTTTCAGAAAGCAGCAGAAGGGGGAAGCGCTGGTGGTAGGGTGGAGGCTGTGATAGAAGGCACACTACATTTTTCAGCTTAGTAAAGCTATTTTTTAACTTTGCAGAAGGAAAACTCACTTGCAGAAAATCAAGAACTTCCCATAGCTTTTATTCTGTTCTGTCATTTTAATTAAATGAAATCAATGCAGAACTGACCTGGAGAACTCAGAATCAAATATAAGTGCTGTCTTGGAGTGACAATTTTTGAGTAAGGTAACTCTCCTGATCACAGAGCCTTCCTGAGAAGAGTACTGTGGGAAAAACGAAACAACGTTCATGCTCTTTAAAATATTAATTAGTACTTTGACATTACTGAGACATGGCAACATTTTGCAAATGGAGCAAAAGTAGAGACAAGAAATAGAAAATGATTTACTTCAAAACTCAAAGCTAACTACTCTATAAAAGTGAAATATTAAAATTAACCGTTTCTCCGAGACAGGGTAAGCCACACCCACCAGCCAATGAGAGCGGCTGTATGCAAATTAGCCCAGCCAACATGGCGGCCGCCACTCACAGACCTGAGTAAACAGCCCTTTCCATTGCGGCAGGAGCGAAAGTGAAGCTTTGCCCCTCAGGTCAGCTCCGATTAAACTGCCTCTAGCAGTTTTGAAACAATGTAACAATCATAGAATCCTCCGGAGCTGAAGGAAAGAGCAGCTCCGGCCTAACCAGTAAAAGTAACAATTGTTTCATTATAGACTCTGCGAGGTGAAGCAGAGGAGGCTTCAGTTAGTTTGAAGGCTGCCTTAAAGGAACAGTGTATCAATTATAGAAGATAACCCCAGGCCTTCAAGGAACAGTATCAATTATAGGAGAAAAAACTCCAGAAACCAGCATCCAGGCAGCCTTGCTGGGACGTTGCGTCAATGGGAGCTGTGGGCAGCCTTAAAGCCCCTCACCCAGGCTGGTCAAGCACGCCAGCAGGTGGGCATCCCCCAAGGGGTCCCAGACTGCGAGAGGGCACAGGCCGGGCTGAGGGACCTCCCGAGTACACAGAGCGGCTGCAGGGCGGGATAGCGCAGGACCCAGGACCCATGAGTGGGAAAGAGGCGGCAGGGGGGGTCTCGGCCTGCTTGGTGGCTGCCCAGGCCCTTTGAGGGGCATCGGGGAGCGGGAAAGCAAGGCTGCAGGGGCCGGGGTCCTTCTTGGCAGCTCCCCAGACCCCTTGGCGGCACCGGGAAGGGGGAAAGGAAGGCAGCAGGGGACGGGTGAGTGGGAAAGAGTTGGTGGCCTGCTTGGTGGCTTCCCAGGGCCCTTCCGAGGATCAGGGAGCAGGAAAAGGCTGGCCTGACCACGAGGTGGGGTTTTCCCTGCTTTCTGGTGGCTGGAGGAAGATGGGCAGTAGGCAAGCTTGGGAGGCAGGCAGCACCCAGCCCTGGCCACGCTCAAAAAAGAGAACAACATGCAGGGGAGGGCAAGAGTCTGAGAGATCAACATAGAGGAGGTGCCTGCTCCAAGCCTCCACGGTATGCCTGGGGCAGGCCCCCGGCAGATAGACACACACAGGAGGACTGCTCCGAGCCTCAGATGTGGCTGGGGGCAGGTCCCCAGTGGTCACACACACACACACACACACACACACACACAGAAGGCGCCTGGCAGACTGGGGCCATCATAGGACATCCACTGAGGGGTCCCAGACTGTGAGAGGGCACAGGCTGGGCTGAGGGACTCCCTCCACCCCGAGTGCACAAATTGTGCACCGGGCCCCTAGTTTTATCTATAAAATAAGAACTAAAATGCTTTTAACTCACTAACTTAAAAATGTTTTTCATGAAATTTGCATTTAATTATTTTCAAAATCATTGCCAGTTCTTTTATCCCCAGAATCGTCCATTATTTTTTTACCTCAGCTACCAGGAGAATATTTTCTAGTGCTATTTTCAGGAACCATAATTAAATGATATATTTTCTGAATGTTTGCATATCTTTTTCCCATCTTCCATGTGAATGCCTATGTCTAAATTTCTCTTAGCATCTGTCTTTCAAACTTCTATAGGTACTGCTTTGCACATTTGTAGTGTTTAAGCATTCTGCATATGATTCCTTTGTAGGTGTTATATTTTACTAACTGGATGCTTGAAAGATTATTTTTTCCTTTTCCTTAAAGTCAAACATTCTCCAGGCTATAGATTGATGGCATTACTATTGTATCAATATTTAATAATACTTTTACAAGTTATTTAAATCTGGACACTCAAGCTCTTCATCAGCTCAGGAGAAAAAAATGGCTTCAGTAAATTTTTGAATAATGTTTCTTTTTTCAATTGATTTACTGATGCATCATTGTTCTAAGTGTTTAATCTAAGTGTTTCTTTACATCCTAAGAGAGTTTAAGTTTTTCTTTGAAAACTTCTCTTGTTCTTCTGTCTTTTGCTCTTTTGAAAATAAAAGTCCATCCCTCGTGTTTTATAAAGTTCACCCTCATTTTTTAAAATTCCTTTAAAACAGATCCTCTAATTTCAACTCCTGCTCGCTCCTTATATCTTCTCCAACTTTGCATCATTTTTCAGTATCTCAGCCACATATACTCTCAGACTGTCATCAATTTCCTTGAGCAAATAATTTTCAGTGATCTGCTCTTCAGAGAAATGTTCCTTGGTGCAAACATTTGGACAGCATTGATTACTCCTTTTCGTTCACTCTCCTGTTCCTGGTGCCGCTTTTGGTTTCTGTTTACTCATCTTTGAATGGTCCGGCATCTATTTAGCAGTTGCCACCACACAGGCTGATCGAGTGCCTTTTATTTCTCATTATTGCTCAGGGGAAAATGAGAAGTTTCTCTTCCTCACCTTCATCATCTACGATAAGGCTGGTATGCCTAATAGTCACACATTTATGTTAGCTAGCATAGGATCTTCTTCAGTTTGAATTTTCCAGTCCTCCGACATATCCCTGCAGGTGTAGGTGTTCACTGTCCAGAATGAACTGCTCTTGTGTGGCTGTCTCCACCCCCAATTATGATGCTTTCATTAGCTCCTAAGCCTCATAGACTCCTGTGCCTACGTCCAACCTTCTAATTTTTTGTCTGTGTTGCATAGTGAGAGCTATAATCTGGGGGAAGTGAAAAGGGGATAGCTTATGTCTCCTTCTCCCCCATTGGCCATTTATATCAATATGTTCTCAATATGTTAATTTATACTTGGGTTATCTCACAATACTACATTTATTAACCACATTGCTAACATTGTTCTAGCTTTGCCATTGACAGTTCTATTAGGCTCTTGTGTCTCTTTAATACTGTCTCCAACTTTTCATTTATTTGAACATTTCCTTATTTTCTGGCAATACAACATACCCAAGGTTCTTTTCTAGTGTCAACCCTAGAATCAACCATTTCTCCAAGGAGCCCCAGTTCCTTTTATTGGAAAATGCTACTTGGAAACCAGGATACAGGTGTTATGTATATTTTTTCTTTAAAACGTTTACTGTCATGACTACCTGAAATTCATGTCAGTTCATTCTCATATTTTGATTTGCTCTTCTGCTAAGCTAGCAAAGATGATGTAAGGTATAGCTTCTAGATTAACATTTTCCAAAAGAATTTACGGTTTTACTATTCCATCTAATTCAATTGTTAATATTTTATATTGTGATAATTTATTTAAACAAAAGAACAAATTAAAAATGTGTACACAAACTGAAATTAAAACCTAAATTTTCACTTTGAAGTATTAAACCAGCAGATGATATAGTATTATTTATGACCATGTCTTTAAAATATTTTTCTTAGTTTCAGAATAAAAGATCAGAAACAGAAGCTTTGAACTGTTAAGAAGAATGCTTTTCTGTTTTTGCTTTAACTTTGGCATTATAACCTGACAACTATATCACAAACTATAACACAGTGATTTGGGTATTTCTTCTAAAACTAGTCATAAAGTAACTTGTGGAATTAGACAACAAACTATAGGCTCCGGAGAAGGGATTTAAAGTGAAATTAGTAGAGAAAAATTAGTTTCACATGAAGTTTAGAAAAATATATGAAGTGAAATTCTAAGAAAAACTGTTTTGTGTCTGGAACTTGGATACGTTCTGAATCTACAGGCAGACGTATGTGTAACTTGGGGTCAGTTACTGACCTGCAATTTTCTTATTGAGATTGAAGAGAACTTCCCATCTGGCTTACTGCAGTATTTTTGTGAGATCAAATAACGTAATAAAAATTCAAAATGCTATTCAAATGTAAATTACTTTTGTTAGTCTTATTGAATATGCTTCATGGCATTACAATGGGAACTGGAAGTTTTTGACTATAGGGAAAAGAAATAATAATCTTTGTAATTCTAACAGTTAACATGGTATAGTATCAATCACAGTTAGTAAATGCCTGAGTTAAAGTAAAGAACATCAAAAATTACAAATCTTGCCCTAACCGGTTTTGCTCAGTGGATAGAGTGTAGGCCTGTGGACTGAAAGGTCCCAGGTTCGATTCCGGTCAAGGCATGTACCTTGGTTGTGGGCACATCCCCAGTGGAGGTGTGCAGGAGGCAGCTGATTGATGTTTCTCTCTCATCGATGTTTCTAACTTTCTATCCCTCTCCCTTCTTCTCTGTAAAAAATCAATAAAATATATTTTTTTAAAAATTACAAATCTTCTCTTTCTGTCTCTACTGCTAGTGTCTCATTCAGTATGACTTACTTTGATGATCTTAAAACCAACCAGTTTCTCCTTGTATTCTAACCAATTAGCCTAAACAGTACTGCAGTAGATATATTTCTAAAGCCCAGAATAACTGTGCTATTCCATTGATCTGCAATAACCAATGCTTCCTCATTGCTATAGAAAAAAATATATAAATTTTTCAACATAACATGAAAACATCAACTTACCTTTCCATGTCTATTTTCACTCTTCCATCACAAAAAAAGTGATGCCTCAACTAAAATTAGTTACTACTTTTTTAATGACTATATACTGCTTTTTCTTGCTCCTACTTAAAAATGATAGGTAGTATTTATCCCAAGCAAGTGACAAGTATGCAGTTACCTCTTGCTAAATAATATTACACCAACAATCATACATGAAAGAAAGGGAAAGGAAATTTGAGTTAATATTTTCAAATTACAAATAGTTGTTCCAGGAGATAAAATCAACTCTGAAGCAAAACAACAACAACAACAAAAAAAAAACTAAAACCAAAAACAAAATAAAAACTAAACAAACAAAATGAGTAATTACAGGTAAATTATCAGTTTAGACTCATAGGTTTATTGGAAATTTAAAGAAAAAGATTGCTGAATATTGAAAGGAAGTTTAAAAGAGTAAGCAAGGCTTGAAATGATTCTTGATTGATGGCGGGAATATATCTGTATGCTATCTACATCCGAGTGAATACCCTCTTTGGAAGAAAACTTGCAAATTGATGGGTGAGATTATTATAGTGAAGAATATCCCTCAGTCTGTGATTTATTCATCTTCTCATTTATTCATTAATTCAACACATTTATTGAGCACCTTCTATGCCAGACACTATTCCCACTAGAATAAAGCAGCAAACAAAGAAGCCTCAGCTCTCAAAGCCTTGCATTTTCGTGGGGGCAGACACATGAAAATAAGAAGCAAAAAATTCTAATATGTCAGGTAGCAGTCAACGCTATGAGGAAAAAGAGCTGAGGATGGTTATGAGAGTGATGCAGGCAGGGCAGGGTGATGGCTGTTCTGAACAAGGAAGTCTGGAAAGACCTTCCTGGTAAGTAACCTCCCTGAGAGAGAACTGTGTACTTGAGGGAGTGAGACTTATCCACACCTGGGAGAAGACCATCTAGAAGAGAGGGAATGCCCAAACCCAGAGGCGGAGAGCGTACTTGAATAGTTCTGGCCCAGTCATGAGACTGTAACTGCAGCAGAGGGAGCCAGGGAACACAGGGTTAGGAGATGAGGTCAGAGAGGAGGCTGTGAACACAGCCATCCAAGGCCCCGGGGCCAGCAGATGGACTTGGGATGCTATTCTGGGCAAGACAGCATGTTAGTAATTGCCATTGAGCAGACAAGTAACGCAAGTTGACCTGAGTTTAAATCAATCCCTCTGGCTGCTGCTGAGAATAGACCTTGAGAAGGACAAGGAGAAAGCAGGGAGCAGCGAGGAAGACAGATTAACATCCAGGTGAGGGAAGCTCGGGTTGGCCATGGACGGGAGCTACAGAGAAGGTGAGACATGCCCCTCAATGGTTTTCTGCTGCCTTTGAGATAAAGCTGGCATCCTTCACTTGGTCTAAAGTCCTGGGAGGTGCCATCCCTCCTTCGGTCCACACATGTGTCAGCGTTTCTTCTTTCCATCACTCTCCACACTACATTTTTGTTTCCAATCAGTCTTTCAATGCAGGATCTCTGTAGAGGTTATTTCCTTTACCAACTATTCTTCTTATTTTTATTCACCTTTTAAATTTTAGTTCCTCAGAGAAATCTCTCCAATTTAAAATACTGGGTCAAATTCTCTTCATATACGCTTCCATCACATGCTGTTTTCACACTACTGAGCATGACTATGATTGTCATTTTACATGTATTTATGTGACTCTTTTTTTATTATTACTAGAGGCCTGGTGCACAAAAATTTATGCACTCGGGGAGGGGGGAGTCCCTCAGCCTAGTCTGCACCCTTTCCAATCAGGGAACCCTCAGAGTTCCTGGCTCCTAGCCACTCACCTGCCTGCTGGCCTGACCCCCTAAGCGCTCTCTGCCTGCCTGATAACCTGTAACTGCCTCTGCCTCAACCCTGCCACCATGGCTTTGTCCGGAAGGATGTCTGGAAGATGTTCAGTCTAATTAGCATATTACCTTTTTATTAGTATAGATGCCACCTTGTCTTAAAAATGCAGGTTGTTAGCAGGTTTTCCTATTGTGGAAGGGGAGCCTGCAGTAGCATCCTGGGTTCTGAGCAGGGCTTATGCACTGGTGCTTTATCTCAGCAGATGAGATTTATAGGAGAAGACTCTTGGATGTACTTTGAACATTTCTATCGATTTTGCCAAATCCTCCTCCAAAAATGTTGAACCATTTTAAACTCCCACCAGCAACCATGCATGTGCCTTCTGTCCTACTTTGATGCCAATATCATTGATTACCCCCTAGAATCTTCCCTCCCCTCAGCCGGGACTGCTTGGCACTTGAGCCAAACTCACTGTTCAGCCTGGGACTTGATTTCCTGAGATAGAATTATGGAGGAAAAAAAATAGTGTTCCTCTAGCCTTGAGTTCTTAGCTGAGGCCCTTGTAATGAAAGACAGATTACCAAGAGAAAAACAAAAGTTCATTAACATGTGTACCTCATGTATATGTGAGAGATCCCAGGGAAAAATGAATAACTCCCCAAGGTGGCTTAGAGTCCAGATTTAAATACCTTCTTCCTAGGGAAAGGGTATGGGATATCTAGGCCTCTTAGAGTAGAGTACATGAGTTTTAGGAAAGATGAATGGGGTGGGAGAGATAGTTTGTAACAAAGTTTGGGTGTGATGTCAACTTGTAGTCTCCTGTGACAGGAGTCAGTCTTCACTGGCTGATGACACTTTTCCCATCGAGGGAACCTTTTGTGGGGGTCAGATTTTAGGCAGATCAGGAAACTTTATTGAAAGCTACTCCTTGCATTTGCTACTTTTCAAGCACCTGCAGCTCAAGATCATCAATATAACAACAGAGCATATGTTGGGGTGGCATGTTCTCTGACCTTCAGAATAAACCCAACAAAAGCTTGTTTCCTTTCTTAGATGATTTGCCACAGTAGTGTTAGTCCCTGGAGACAGTATTCTGACCAGACCTTCCTGGGAGTGGTCATAACATATGATGTACTTGTAGAAAGGTGGGGGCCATATCACTAAATAAATCAGGGTCAGTTTTCTCATCTTGTGGAAAGGGAGATAAAGTTATGATAGTTTATCTCCCTTTCTACAGATTTCCTGCAGTTTTGTGTCTTTGCTGTAGCCCCAGTTGGCCCCAGCTTCTCTGTGGCTCTGGGGCTTGGAGCTGCTGGTGCTGGGCCCACTTGAAGGTTTGTGTCTCGGCTCCTCCAACCCCAGCACTGAGGCTGGGCTTGGGGCTGTTGGGTGCTGGGACCCCTGTGGGCTGTGTCTCTGCTCCTTAGACCCCAGCGGCCACAGTGCCAAGGCAGGGCTCAGAGCCGCTGGGGTGCAGTGCCAGCTGCCCTGCAGGCTGGGTCCCTGTGCCTTGGACCCCAGCAGCCCCAGCGCCAAGGCGGGGCTTGGAGCCACTGGGGTGCTGGGTCCCCAGCCTGCAGGGGGCCTGGCACCCCAGCAGCAGTAGCAACCAAGCAGGCCCTGAGGCCCTTTTCCAGTGGGCTTGGCAGAACACCTGCATCATCACCATGGCAAAGATGCAAGCATCTTGTCCCAGCCACTGCCATCTTTGTCTCGGAGTGATGGTAAATTTGCATATTACTCTTTTATTAAATTAGATGTCCATCCCAGCAAAATGTGAGTACAATTAGGGAAGAAACCATGGAATTTCTGTGCTTGTCTTTAACCACTTTAAGATCTAATATAGAGCTTTTATTTGTTGAGAAAGAAGGAATGAATTTCAAATAGGTAGTTGAGCCAAAGTCTCATGCTAAGAGAACTGTAGTTAGCTTGATAATGAATGGATTAATATCAATTTTTTATATTAAAGCTGAAGAGCTTTGGTTTCTCCATAGATAACATTCAGAATTTTTGTGATAAATGGGATAATAGACTGTAAGTTTCCTTCAGATTCTTGAACTTATGACAAGTAATATCGCCCTAGCTGGTTTGGCTCAGTGGATAGAGCATTGGCATGCATACTAAAGGATCTCAGGTTTGATTTCAGCCAAGGGCACATGGCAGAGTTGCAGGCTCAATTCCCAGTAGAGGGCATGCAGGAGGCAGCCAATCAATGATTCTGTCTCATCCTTGATGCTTCTCTCTCTTTCTCCCTCTCTCTTCCCCTCTGAAATCAACAAAAATATATATTTTTTAAAAGACAAATACTATTACTATTGACAAAATATTAATTTCCTTTTTTGCCTTTAGCACAATATTTGCATAATTTTAAGAAATTGAGTAACTGCAATTATACTTTTGTTTTTAGATTAAGAAGAATGAGTCTAAAAAATATAAGAATTCACATTTGAATTAGAAGAGGTTACCAACTAAAAGGAGCATGAAATATAAGGAGCAAATTAAGTTAGGTGAGTTTGCCCTAGTTGGTCATCCCATGAGCTGAAGGGTCCCAAGTCTGATTCTAGTCAAGGGCACATACCTGTACCTTGGTTACAGGCTTGATCCTCAACCCTGGTCGGGGCACATGCAGGGAGACAACCAATATCCCTCTACAGTGATGATGTTCCTCTCTGTCTCTCCCCCTCCCTTCTACTCTCTCTAAAAATCAATAAAAAATATCCTCGGGTGAGGATTTAAAAAAAAAAAAGGGATAGGTAAGTTTGAGAGAAGATGGATCTCAAAAAGTTTTGGCAACTCTGCATACAAGTAGATGGAACAGGTACCTTGGTGTGGTGTCATGAGATGTGTGTGGTGTCAGAAACCAGGATTTAGCATATGGATTCCGGAGAATATCCAAGAGCTAAATAATTTTTTCAATAGTGGTCCAAAATGAGAGCTTGAGCATCATCTTTGTAGCTTATTTACTACTCAAGCAAAAAGTCATTTTAAGGGCTTAACATCAGCTCCTTTCTCGAAAAGAAGAGAACATCCTCGTAGCTGTCATTGAGTGTACAGTATAAGAGTCACCCTCAAATTATGTGATTGCAGTAAAAACAGTAGTGGAAAATATACACTGAAGGTATTTATCAGATTAATATCAGTGAGTGTGCATGCTACGCTTGTGTATGTTTGAGAGAAAGATTGACCATTCCAAGTAGGACAGCAACTCAATATTTGCTTCTGAACAAAATTTTGAAAAGTGACAGGGCTATGAAGGCAAAAAGATACAAGCTCTTAATGATATCTTTCCTTTTTTCTATTTAAAAAATAAAATTTTAATGTTACACTAATATACACTTTAACAGCATTGGGTAGGAAAAAAAAAATGCCTTCTGTCATATAGACCTATGAATTTCTCATCTTGTCAATATCCATTTCTCCCAATAGTACTGGGAACTTGAAAACATCTATAATATGATATCTATAATATGATGTGTTCTCTCAATGTGAGAAATAATCAGTGAGGGTGTTTGAAGAAAGATAAAGAAATTGGAGCAGGATGATTAAAGATGTATACCCATTTGTCATGTGCCATGCTTGACAGCTAAGCTATATGTATATGTATATGTATATGTATATGCATATGCATATGTATATGAGTGTGTATGTATATACATATATATATGAATTAGAAGTATAATCTTATCTAATAAAAGAGTAATATGCAAATTGACCATCACAAGATGGCTGCCCCCATGTGGTCAAAGGTGGCTGCCACAAGATGGCCAGCAAGAGAGGGCAGTTGGGAGGGACCCAGGCCTGCAGGGGAGGGCAGTGGGGGGGACCAAGCTGGAAGAGGAGGGAAGTTGGGGGGGACCCAGGCATGCAGGGGAGGACAGTTTCGGGGGGACCCAGGCCTGCAGGTGAAGACAGTTGGAGGGGACAATCCTGGCAAGGGGAGGGCAGTTAGGAGCAATCAGGCTAGCAGGGGAGTGGTTAGGGGCAATCAGTAGGCGAAAGGTCGGGAGCCAGCAGTCCTGGATGGTGAAAGGGATGTCTGTCTGCCCTTTTAGGCCTGATCAGGACTAAACGGGCAGTCGGACATCCCTCAAGGGGTCCCAGATTGGAAAGGGTGCAGGTTTGGCTGAGGGACACTGAATTTCATGCACTGGGCCTCTAGTGCACATATAAGAGCAACATTAAAGATGTGATCGTTTTGTGAGTGGCACCTGAGTTTGGCCTGGGAGTAGAGATACCCGTGCATGTATAAATGGTGGCAAATAATCTTTTTAAATAAAAGCAGTTAAAGCAAAACAACCACCTGTGTAGCTTATCTGCTAGCACTCTTGAGGAGGCAGATCACGGTCTTACCTTGGACTATCATGAGCAGTGCCAGGTTTCAAACAAGCCTCCCCACTTACGTGTCTTGAATTGCGTTTGTTTCTTTATTTTCTCTAATTCCCACTCTCACTGACTAGTCACTGCTGAAAACTCAGTAGCATAAACCTTATAAATAATATCCGTGACACTTTTTATATCCAGAGAAAAAGAATCCCTTTTGAATACAGCACACATTCTTTTGACCTCCCCTCATTTCCTTTGTTCTCTCTCATTCAAGCCATGGAATTTTTTCAGTTCTACCAAATTTCCTTAGAAACAAAAACTCAATGAAATTCTCCATCTGGCAGGATAACATTTTGAACTTCTAGGCAAAAAAAGCACTTTTTAGTTTCCGAGCACGTACTATTTATTCTTGTCATCAATATTTTGCTATTGATAAGGATAATATTAGTCACATAAAACTTGATATTATCCAGCACAATAAGGCAGAATAAAGGAGGGAAATGACTTTAGCAAAGGGCCAAAAAGGGTTTCCTGTGCTTTTATTTAACCCAGAATTGAGCACATGACACACATATTACTGACTGTAGCCAAGGAGATCTTTGCCTGGATGCTTTTTTATTAAGACTTTATTTATTTATTTATTTATTTACTTACTTACTTACTTACTTACTTACTTACTATTTTAAGAGCAATGAAGCAGTCTTGGGTTCACAGAAAAATTGAGGGGAAGACATAGAGATTTCCTACATACCCCTACCCCCAATCACAAACATTCTTTCTCATTATATACATTCCCTATAGGATGTGTTACATCTATTACAACTGATAAAACTACACTGACACATCGTTATCACCCAAAGTTCATAGTTTACATTAGGGATCACTCTTAGTCTTGTGCGTTTTCTGGGTTTGAATATAAACTTGTATAATGACAAGTTTCCATTACTATCACATATAAAGTATTTTCAACTGCTCTAAAAATCTTCTGTGCCCTGCCTAGTCATTCCCCCACCAACCCCTGGAAACCATTAATCTATTCTTGAGATGCATTACTAAGAGTTTTTTATCATGAATAATGAATTTTTTGCCAAATGCTTTCTCTGCATGTATTAATATAATCGTGATCTTTCTTTTATAGCCTGTTGATGCAACAGATTACATTAATTGGTTTTTGAATGTTAAACCAGCCTTGAATACTTGAAATTCATTCAATTTGGTAAATCATTGTTTTCATAAATTGTTCAATTTAATTTGCTAATATTTTCTTGAGGATCTATGCTCATGAGAGATATTTGTCTCTAGTTTTTTTTTTTTGTTTTTTTTTTGTCTGTTTTTGGTGTTAGGGTGATTTTGCTAGACTCATAGAATGAGTTAGGAAGTATTCTTTCTGCTTCTATTGTCTGAGTGAGATTGTTATAAAGAATTGGTATAATTTCTTCCTTAAATGTTTGGTAGAATTTAACAGTAAACCCGGGTGGTGCCTTCTGATTTTTTAAGGGCATTTAGGTTAGCAACTGGCTTCATTTTTCTGCATGTGGATGTCCACTTGTTCAAGTGCCATTTGTTGAAAATAGTATTTTTTTTGCTCCATTTGGAGAATTTGTTCCTTTGTAAAGATCAGTTGACTCTATTTCTGTGAGTCTATTTCTGAGCTATTTTGTTTCATAGATCTGTTTGTTTCTTCTTTTACCAATACCACATTGTCTTGATTACTTTAGCTTTATAGTACATCTTGATGTCAGGTAGATTTTGTTCTCCAATTTTGTTCTTCTTCCTTCAATGTTGTGTTGGTTATTCTAGTCTATTGCATCTCTATGCAAACTTTAGAAAAATCATTTGCCAAGTATTTGCTGGGATTTTTATTTGCAATACTTTGGATCTTCAGTTTTAGTGGAGAAGAATTGATAGCTTGAGAACATTGTGTCTTACTATTCATGACTTTGGGTTATCTCTACATTTATGTAGTTGTTTTTATTTATCAGATTTTTTTCCCAAATAGATCTTTGTTAGAGTTCTATCTAAGTATTGCATATGGTGTGTGTGTGGGGGAGGGGGGTTAATTTAAATAGTACTGTATTTTTAAATTTCACTTACTTATTGTTGGTTTACATAGAAATATAATAAATTTTAATACTAGAGACCCAGTGCACAAAAATTTGTGCACAAAAATTTGTGCACTTGGTGGTGGGCAGTCCCTCAGTCTGGCCTTTGCCCTCCCACAGTCTGGGACCCTCGGGGGATGTCCACTTGCAGGCTTAGACCCACTCTCTAGGCGATTGGGCTAAGCTGGCAGTCAGACATCCCTCTGGCAGCCTGGGAGCCCTCGGGGGATGTCCACTTGCCAGTGTGGAGCAGGCAAAGCTACAGTCAGATATCCTTAGTGCTGCTGAGGAGGCAGGAGAGACTCCCACCACCACCACCACTGTACTGGCAGCCATCAGTCTGGCTTTTGGCTGATCAGAGCTCCCTCTGTGGGAGCACACTGACCATCAGGGGGCAGCTGCTGCATTGAGTGTCTGCCCCCTGGTGGTCAGTATGTGTCATAGTGACCAGTTGTTCTGCTGTTAGGGTCAATTTGCATATTATCCTTTTATTATATAGGATAGAGGCCCAGTGCATGGATGGAGGCTGCTGGTTTGCCCTGAAGGGTATCCCAGATCAGGGTGGGGTTCCTGTTGGGGTGCCTGGCCAGCCTGGGTGAATGGTTGATGGCTGTTTGCAGGCTTGCCACAGCCCCTTCAGAGTGGGGGTTCCCTCTGGGGTACCTGGCCAGCCTGGGTGAGGGGCTGATGGGTTTTTGTAGACTGTACAAGCCCCTCAGCGGGGACCCTCACCCCATGAGGGTGTGGCTACCATGCTTAGGGGGCTGGTGGCTGTGTGAAGGCTGGCCACAGTCTCTTCAGGATTGGGGTCCCCACTGGGGTGCCTGGCCAGCCTGAGTGAAGGGCTGAGGTCCATTTTTTCAGGCTGACCACATTCCCTTCAAGGTGGGGGGTCCTGTTGGGGTGCCTGGCCTATCTGGGTGAGTGGCTGATAGATGTTTTCAGGCTGGCCAAGCCCTCAAGCAGGAACCCTCATCCCATGAGGGTGTGGCCATCCTGGGTGAGGGGCTGATGGCTGTTTGCAGCCTGGCCACAACCCCCAGCTACTCCAGCTCCCAGCAAGGCTGGCTGGAAGCAAGTATCTGGAATCTATTTATCTTCTATAATTGTAACTTTGTTGCCTTGAGTGGAGGCCACAGCTAACCAGGGCAGGCAGGAAGCTTGGCTTCCTCCATTGCTGGGGCAACCAAGCCTTCTGCTTGCTCCAGCTCCATGGCTGCCAGCTGCCATCTTGGTTGGGTTAATTTGCATATAGTTTCTCTGATTGCCTGTGGGTGTGGCTTGGGGTGTTGTGGAGTGACACTAATTTGCATATTTCTCTTTTATTAGTGTAGATATTAACCTTGTGTCCTGAAATCAGATTACAATTGCTTATTTCTTCAAGATTTGTTGATGATTCTTCGGGATTTTCTACAATTGTTTACTTTTTATCTTTAGTCTTATCTGATAAATACACTTAAAGCTATACATTTTTATCTAAGTACTGCTTTACTTGTGTACCTTCTAACTTGCACTGTGATATTATCATAGTTATTATTATATTTCTTGATTTACTTTGTCTTTTTTTTTAAACTGAACTGTTCCTTGGTACTACATAATTTAATTTTTAAAGGTACATGTTTCAGGTTTCCATTATTGCCCAATATACAGTCTTTTTTTTTTAAATAAATGATTCATGGTGCTTATAACCAAACTAGTACCTTTGTTGTGTGTAGTTCTCTTTCTGTGTCTAATAGTTTGCATGTATCATTACATTGTTTAGATCCTCAGTGTTTTGGCTTTTCTGCTTCAGCTATCAGTTTTTGAAGAGAGTTGGTAAAAAGTCAAACTATAATAGTTGTTTGTCATGACTCCATCCTGCAGTTCCAGCCATTGTTTTTGATATATTATAGGTTAATTTTTAGATCCATACATTATAATAGCTATATTTTTATGAACTATTCTTTAATTTGCTAGTATGTAAGAACTATGTTTTATACTTCTCTTTAAATTCTCATTTGTAAAATATAAAATGGCTACCTTCATTTACTTTTGGTTTATATTTGGCTGAAGTATATTTTTTTCTGTTTTTAATTATTAACCTTTATAAATATACTTTATATGTGCATCAGTTTGTTTATGTAAAGCCATTTAACCCCTATTTGATGCTGAATGAATACATTATTTGAGGACCTGTTATAGGTGTGCTCTAGAACCTCTCTGCAAAACGCTATAAATGCATAATTACCTGGAATATTAACTAACTGTTGGAGTAAGGAATATTTCCCAAATAGAAACAAAATAATAAGCTATATTCAGTAATCAGGAGTACACTTTAATGTCTCTTGTCCTTAAAATTTTATATGTCAGCTTTATAGACATATATACCTATTTTTAATAGGTAGTTCTGATGAAAGGTTATTTAAAGAAAGTCATGAAAATAGAGAAAAAATTGCAGGAAATGTAATTTAACTAATATATAATATATATCAATATTATAAAACATATAACATGTTATGAATTTTGCCCTCCCAATCCCTTCTTTGCCAAGTAGTGCTTTGTAAGTTCTTGTTCTTTTAAATAAAACTTAATGAAGTTAATAAATTAATATCTGGTGAGGTTTTTCATTTCTTTTTTTAAATTGAATTTATTGAGGAAACATTGGTTACTACAATTATATAATTTCAGTTATACAATTCTACAATACATCATCTGTATAACACATTGTGTGTTCACCACCCCAAATCAAGTCTCCTTTTATCCCTATTTATCTCCCCTTTACTTTCTTCTAGGTTTTTCAGTTCTTATACAAGTTACTTGAATGTCATTTTCAAGACATTGACCGAGACTGCAACCAGAAAGTAATACAACCCACATTAATGCCCTATTATGCAACCCACATGAATACGCTATTAAATACCTATTCCTTACTTCCTTAATTTCTCTGGTTCTAAACGTATAAACAAAAATGAGACCCTGCACTCTCATGTGGTATGTGGATTTTGTCTAGATGTCTACAACCAATCATAGAAATAGAAGGAGCAGAATACCCACTATCCTGCCCTTCCCCTGTAGACTGGGACTGAACTTCTGTATTTGAGCCCATCATCAAACAGGCTGCATTTTGATCTATTTAGATTCTCAAAGACTCACATTTTTGGCAAATAGTCAGAGACACCATTGCAATATTAATGTGCTATAAAGGGAGTGAGATCCTTTGCTTGCTTTCTGTACTTTTTACAAATCATTTCCCTCCCATTGTCTACCAATGACCAAAATTGCATGCTGGCCCAGAAAGAGGAAGCAGCTGTCAATTTGACAGACAAGTCAATAATTTAAAGAAAAGTAAATATATAAAATAGAGAAATAAAAAAAAAGTCTGGTTAATTAGGCTGAACAGTTGGGGAAGGTTAAAGGCTACTGAGAAGGAATGAAAACTTTATTCAACATGCAATTCAAAACTTTTGAAAATTTGTAATATAGATAAGCAATATGAACTCTGCTTTAAAAAATTAATCGAATGTCAATTATATTATATATGACAGGTGTCAGTTTCACATTGCCCATAATGGCATAAAAAGAAATATATCAATTAAAAATAATTAGTTCAGTTAGTTAATAAAAACCTTCTTTACTAATTAAAGCCAAGGACTCAGATTAATGGTGAATTTTAGGGCATGTCAGTAGGAGTTATAATCCAGATTGATTTTAAGTGTAAACTTATTGCTATTTTTTAAAATTCTGTTCCAAGTGTAAAATTTTATTTTTTTAGCTCTTTTGTTTGTTTTTTTTCGCCTTGGTTAGTATTCTTATCATATATAATTGAAGTGTAAATGTCATGTATTACTTTAAAAACAAATGCCAATTAAAGTGAGAGATGTTGGCAACAGGCACGGACTCACTTCATTTATTATAACATGTCCTGACCTTTTCATTATTTTGGTGGTGATTATTCTATGTTTATCCCACTGACAAAAGCTCAGATGGATTATTTGACACAGCTCTTATTTAATGCAGAGTTCACATTTTTCCTTCTTCTCCTAAGCATAATGCTGACTTTCTTAGCTCTATTTCCAAGCCTGCTTTAACTAATAGCTGATTTGTAGGTTTGGCTCATTTAAATTTCAGGGGGGAAAAATCAACAATTTAATGGCTTAAGTTCTCACAATTACGAATTGATGTCCATTAACTCCAGTTTGAACATTTATATTGTTGCAATGTTTGCGCTTTTTTTTTTTTTTTCATAGCACATAAAGGAGAATGTAAAGGAGAAGATAGTATCTCATTCATCTTTCTATTTTCAGTATCTAGGACACTCACTGAGACAGATGATCATTTTTTGTTATTAAATTAAAGGAGGTGTGCTTATATCTGCAAATACCCCAGTAACAAAAAGTAGATGTGCTTATTACCTCTATTTAACCACTTTTATTTATTTTATTTTAAATATATTTTTATTGATTTCAGAGAGGCAGGGGAGAGAGATAGAAACATCAATGATGAAAATCATTGGTTGGCTGCCTTTTTCACTCTTCCTAGTGGGGATCAAGCCCACAACCCGAGCATGTACCCTTGACCAAAATCAAACCCAGGACCCTCAGTCCATGGGCTGCCACTCTATCCACTGAGCCAAACCAGCTAGGGCTATTTAACCACTTTCAGAATACTATTGGAGGTTTCTAGAGGATAGTCACAGTTTTTTACCTACAGCCATAACGAAGTACTTTGCCTCAAATGTAAGCAAAAAAGAATTATTTAAAATAGCTTTTGATTTTCCATTAGTTCTTAGCTTGATAGTAGATAGTCCTTTTATATTGAGCACGTTAGTTCTCATAAACAAGCCAGGACATTGTATTTTTAAAACAGAAAAACTAAACAATGCAAACAAATATGAAAAAACTAACAGAAACAAGCAAGTCTCTAGTTTCTGGGTAAGATAAAGAATTCCTTCAATGTGTCCTGCCAATTTAATAATCATTGTTTACCTCTAAGGCACCCTGGAGATGGGGTCTATCTAGATGCAGGATAACAAAGAAAATGCATTGTGCAGAAAGTCAGTACTAATTTGTGATTTCTGCACGCACTATGGAGAAAAAGTGGCACAGAGATTCTCACTTCTAAGGGAAAAAAAGCCAGTATTGCTAGAAGAATACAATATGCTCTAATAAATGACAAAGTTTATAAGAAAAAAATCATTGTACATAACTGGTAATTGTGTGTGTGTGTGTGTGTGTGTGTGTCTTCAGAAAAAAGAACAAGATATAAATGACTATGGGATATTCTAAAGACCGCAGTATGACAGAAGCTGTGAGCAATGCATGGGCAGGTGCTCCTCTGACAGGGAGTGCATAAGTTGTCCATGGAAAAACCACAAGGACTGATAAATGGCATCCAAGTTGGGAAAAGAGATATGGCACATGTAGAAAATGCAACTCTGATCAGTGTTTAGGAGGAAAAAAATACAGTTGGTGTCTAGTAAATGACAACTTCCTTGAATCAGTGAGAAAGAATCCCTTGAATTGTTAGGTTCAGAGGTGTTTGAAAGCACAGGTAGGACCTGCGGGCACCCAGAGACCCAGTTAAAGCTGTGAACCATCTGGGGCCAACAGCATTCTACCTGAGTGGGGCTGGAACTTTCTTTGGCTCTCTCTCCACACTTCATCTCTTCATGACACCTGGGGAAGCCTCTCAATATCAGGTAGATGCTCAAGACCCTAGTGTGGTCTCTTTTAGCTTCACTATTCTTTCAACCTGATTGGGGCAAATATCACAGCTCATTAAGAGGAAGTGACAGGGATAAATAGAGATCCCAGATAAGTATCTCAACTTAGACACTGAACTTTAATCTTTTTGCAGCTTTACATCAGCCTAAGCTGAAGAAATGAATGAGAGAACAAAGGAAGTTGCAGCAATTCAGATTTGTCCCCATATCTTGGGTCAGTTCATGAGCATAATGACACGAGTCATTTCATGCTTAACAAGGTAAGCTCTCCTCATTAAGCTTAAACCTAAATGGAAATTCACCCTCATGGTGATGATGTCATTACCTTATGCTGGAGTAGGCAAATGAAATAACAGTGCTGATTATTTGCATGATTTAATCATTATCCACATACATAACTATATATGTCAAATTTGCAACGAATAATTGCTAAAGGATTTAACACATATAAGAAACATATTTCTTTAAACCAGGAGTTGGAAAAATAGTTAATATGTTTGGCTTTCCAACATGATAATCTCTATGGAAACTAGTCAATTCTACTGATTTAGTGAGAGAGCAGCTATAAAAAAAATGCAAATAAATCAGAGGGCTGTGCTCAAGTAAAATGTTCTGAGTTGGGGTTGGTCCAATGGCCATAGTTTACCTACCCCTGTCTTTAATAGTTAGTGAAATTTCTATCTGAATTCTTGAAATCTTTTAGTGTTTCAGGTAACTTTCTACAGTCCTGTTTTCTGTAAGGTCATGGAAACTTTTAGGTCAACACTCATTCTCCCAGTAACAAAGGAAGCTTAAGGATGATCATTCAGGCTGCCTATTCCAGACTATCGGTGTCTCTGAGGTTTCCCCATGGAGGTAGAAAATAAGGAGGATTCCACTTTGAGACAAATGAGGGATAAGAAAGAAGAGGATGCATCAGGACCCCAGGACACATTCCCACTTCTAATGAATCTACTTGATTTAAATGGAAAGTATTGCATTTACTAGTCATAAATGCTAGGCTAAATTACTATCAAGCTTTCCATCTCTTTTTAAGAATTCTTGTGATGTGTTCTGTAACATAGATGTCACATAAATAAGTGATGCTTACATAATGGATCATTTGTTTCAAATAAATTAGTTCACCATTAACAGATGAGAGCTAGAGGGAAAAAATGCAGTTTGTACAACTTGTCCTGAATGCCCTATTTGATTGTGTTTATCAAAAGAAGCCTATTTGATGAATTCACCCTAAGATATATGATATGTTTCCCATTTATATCGGTACTCTGATAAGTACTAAGACATATGAGTTTGAACCATATGAAATTGCTTGTTTTTAAATCAAGACACAATGAAGTATCAGCAATTTCATGAGTCTAAAAAAGCAGTGAAGAATATTGTCATTGACTTTTCCCCCAGATCATGTATAGTTTATCTTGACAAGTAATCATAAATATAATTAAATTACCAACAGGAAAATGTAGGGTACAACAGGAGCTTTGAATGACAGGATATAACAGGTTCAGGATATCAGGAAAGGCATCCAGAGCTGGGGTATTGACATGAAGGCCAAGGTCAGTGGGATTTAGAAAACCCAAGATGGAAAGAAGAAGAAAGAACAAAATGGCTACAGAGAATGTCACAGAACTTGAGAGTCATTTATCTCCATTGTCAAAGTATAGAGAGACTTCCTTCTGACATTCTACCAACACTCTGTCATGATACCAGGAATGCATACTTTTTCACTTCCTTGCTTGTGTTTTAAGAGTATATATTTCAGTGTTCCCGTTTTTTAGTAAATCTGAGGATGGAAGTGCCTTCTGGACATGTCTGTAGGTGGAACACACATGTGTGAGTCCTTGTTTTCCGTTTTGTGAGGGTCAAATGACTTTTGTAGCACTGAACGTACATAATGCTTCTCTCCAGGTCCAGGGAACTTCCTCAATCTTACAGAACAGCCCTTAGGAACTATTTTCATTGTATGTATTTGCTAATAATTTTCAGCAAATAAATGCCTACATGCATGATGTGAGACTTCTTTGCACTATAACTGGTAGTGATATTGGTGTGTGTGGGGGATGGGGTGTAGTTAACCTACAACATCTCTGGAAGCTACTGTTTACCAAAAGTAATCTAAGAGGTGTGCATAAACCAACTGAGTTAGAGCCGGTGGAGGACAGTTTGTGATTCATCTGTGATTATAACGCTCTCTTTATCAAATAGCGTATGCTTTTTATTTGGGGAAACAAGTTGTGTGACAAAGAACCGTCATACCTTTGTAATCCTCTCAAAACTAAGCATTATAAAATATTTTTAAAGCACCTTCACTTTGGAGGAAAGAATGCTAGCCATTCCTAATCTACGATTTTCTCATTTACAGCATTTGCAATAAAACCCTTACCCCATTTGATCCTCGCAGTAGGATGTGGCATTAACATAATCTCTGTCACTTGGCTAAAGAGATGAGGTCACTTGTGGCTAACCCTACAACTCTCCTTGACTCCTGCTCCCATCCACTCCCCAATTCTGTTTAGGAATGAGGGCTTGATTTGAGATATCTCACTCTTAGCAACATTCTCTATTGGCATTGAGTTTCTCTGGGTTAAAAAATTATCAAGGGACAAATCAGGAAATTTTTCGTCGCCTTGCTCACTGATGAAGGGAAGAGATAACTGCTTCAAGGTTAAATCAAGGGCAGCCAATGTCTGTTTTTTAAGAAGTTTGGGCATTGAAGGGGTTGTTATCATCCTATTTTATTTGAATCGAACACCTGTGTTTACTTACCCTGAATAATGAGGAAAAATGGGGTCTCTTAAATGTAGCCCTTTGCTATAAATAGACAATCCATCTTAAATTTAATTATTGTCATTGTCAGAGCATAGACTCAGCAAGGCAGAGTGGTGTCTCGAAAATTATCCTCGACTGCAGGTAGGCGCCTGGTTCCAATTGCAGCTCTGGTACTCATTAAGTGTGTGGCCCAGCTTGATGAATTCCCCATCTTCAGACCCCTCTGTTTTCTGGAGTCTCCATTTTCTCTCTTAATGGTCTTCAGTGAGTCTTGATTTTCCACTCTCACCAAGGCTGCTGGTCCCAGGACCTCATTGTTTGTTACTTCGATTATTATTAGAAGCTCCTATCTGGTTGCCATTTTTCAAGTCTCACACCTTTATAGACGCCAAGCCCTGCCAAATCTATCTTTGATATTGCTGTCCGCAGCAGCTTTTGAAAATGTTAATCTCATCCCATCGCTTTCTCAATTAGAGTCTTTCTAGGGTTTCCTGTAGATTTCAACATGAAGGCCCGAGTCTTCAGCTTGGCAGAAGTGCAGCTGCAGGAATTCAGGATGTCTGTTTAGTTCACAGGAAGTTTCCTACAGTCTGATCATTCCAACCTATTATATTTTCCTGAATATGTTCATTCTATTTAGCTCTGGATTTTATAATTCTCTGTGTTTTACTCTCTGCCCTTCTCTACATAGTCACTTGGCTCACTTTTTTAAAAACTTCACCAGCAGGCTCAGACATTGCCTTTCTCTGAAAGTTTTCCCTGACTTGCCCAGTCTGGATCTAAGTCTGCTGTTTGCAGGTATCACACACTGAGATAATCCAGCAGGAAGCTTTGCAGAGAACACTGGTGGTGACTACCTCCCTTTTTGCCTCCAGCTGCTCCTAATCGAATGTAAGTTTTTTTGAAATTGTTTTAATATACTTTTATTGGTTTTAGAGTGGGACATGTAGAGATAGAAACATCAATGATGGGAGAATCATTGATCAACTGCCTCCTGTACACCCTACACTGGGGATCGAGCCAGCAACTTGGTCATGTGTCCTGACCACTGACCTGGCTATAAGTATTTTTAGAGAAATACTCATGCTTTCATTTCTATTTCTTCTGCAAAGTATCTGATACACAGCTGGTGTGCAGCAAATAAAAACAAGATGAGTAGCTAAGAAGGTTAGTTGCTAGTAGCTCACCCATTCATGACAGTCCATGAATGTATAAACATTCAACATCATTTTGCTTCTAGAAAGTTAACTGGGACAGTGTTTGATCTTCCCTTTTGATCGAAAAAACAGGAGAGTGAATGAAGTAGGTATTTGCAGAATAGAAAGCTTTGCTAATTCCTAAATCTGCACCTGATATCAAGTGGCAGCTCATACCCCTCCATCCCCCCACCACCCCCCCGCCCCACCACACACACATACACATAACACCAATGTCAGTTGATTACTATCTGGAAGAGTCAAATTGTAGGAGATGTAGGTTAATAGATGCCAATCGCAGTTCAGTGAAGATAAAAAGCAGAGTAATGAGCTCAAGAGCAAAGACGAAAATGAGAACTGATAAATGTAAAGCACTTTGGGCTGACCAGAAATTAAATTCATGAAATGCCCATTGAACTTTTTTCCCCTCAAAGCTAGTAGCAATCAGCAGAAAATTATAGAAGAAAAAAAAAGAAAATGTGTGAAAGGTGGTCCCATATTTTACTCAATATTTGGAAAACAAGGATACTATTATATAACTTGTGATAAGACGTCTTATACACAGTGAAGAGAAGACAATAAGTGGTTTGGAAATTAAGCCATATGGTTTCTGTTTTGTGATCTATGGTAACTGCTGCTGTGATTCTGAGTTGGTTTCTTAATGTCTCTGAGCCTCCTCCTCCCCCTCTTCCTCCTCCTCCTTTTCTTTTCTTGTTTGTGGACTAAGGGGCAGAGGGGGGATTTATATTATCCTAATTTTTGGCCAGTGTTCCATCCTATGAATCTGCAAATATCAAGCAGCAGTAAACAATGAATCTAGTACCTAAACCTCTGCTCTCTCTTATGATAAGAGAAAGAAAAATTAGGAGAGAACTAGTAACCTGACGGGTTGTCTGGGGAAGAAAAATGAGAATAGAAACCATAGTTATTTTAGGATACAGACAAGCTTCTTAGGAAGGAAGTCTCACTAGTTTTCAAATGAAATGGGCTGGGAATTAACAGAGAAAATGGAGATGTGCATTGAACCCACCCAATTTCTAGCCTCTCAGAAGTCCCAGGCCTTTCTGAGAATCATTCATCTTCCCCTTGCCACAGTTAGCCGGTAGAGACTTTGTAGACGATTGAGTTCAAGTCCCTCATTTGATTTCCCTGCGTCCCAAGAAGGTAAGTGATGGCATAATCTCCTGAGTAGGGTGGACTGTTTTGGACTGGCATCTTTTCTCCTGCCCTCTGCTTGCTCCTTCTGTGCTGAAGGTGTTATTCTCCCCTACCCCATACCTACCCATACACTTGAACTTTTCCAATACTGCCCCTGAAAGGAAAAAAAAAAAAAAAAGAATTCTCTGCTACCTTAGGTGGCAAATCTAAATTTAGTTTCCTCACCTTACCTATCCCAATGGCTTTGCTCACCTCTCTCCCTAACGATAGCAGCCAAATTACACAGCACAGTCTTCTTTAAAGAGCATCAGCAAGAAATTAATATTTTGCAGAATTAAGCTTCTCAGCTCTTTAATGACCTTGATTTTTACTTATGAAAACTATCTTTATTTACAGAAACCAGGGGATGCTTTGATTGGAACGAGCCAAAAGCCTGATTTTTTTTATTCCCCAGGGTTTTAGATAAACATTCATTATCCTATTCAGATGTAAATATAATCATGGAAACCATAGTCATAGGCATGATAACATCATTTGAGCCTTCACTAAATCAACTCACTTGGTGCTGCATTTTTTTTCTTAAATAACTTTTCAGCCTCGTCTTCTAAGGTTCTCCCCAGCTGTAGTGTGTGGGTCCCTTCAGGTACCCCTTTCTCACTGGTTTCCTACGTGTGAGCATTTGAATGCTGTCAGAGCAGAAGCATTATGATTTCCTGCCAGCTCATCACTCTGTGATAAAAACCTATGGAAAGACGTGCAAGCTTTTGTGGAGTGTTCCTTTCATGACTGAGACATGTTCTTCCCCCTTGATCCCCACATTTTAAATAAATAAATAAATAAATAAGAATAAATAAATAACACAAATCACTCATTGTCAAATTGCTGTCATGTTCTAAGCTTCTGTTGGAGAGAAATAGAGTTGGTGATATGTCCTGTATTTGCATTAGAATAATAAGTGAATTGAAAATAATATCCCAAGTTGAAGTCTAAGATGAAATTTTTAAAAATGAAGATAAAATAATAAAGGGAACACCAAGTCAGAAGAAAATAAAAGATTAACATAAATGTGAGTAAAATACAATTTGGTCTTAATGGACAATGTTTACTTCTTGAATTAGCCTCATTGGTAGATTCGTTCCTCACCTGCAACATGCTTAGGACAGCAAATTTTTCTTCTGTTTCTCACATGGGCAAGGGAAATATAGTTGTTTTATTTATCCATTTTCTTGGTAATATTTGATTTCATAACACTTTATTTAGCTTAATACTTATACCTCCCATAAAGCTAGGAGAAATGATTTGTAATTAAAGTCTTAAATATTTTAACAGGCTATCCCAAAATGCTTCTTAACAAGTATTACTGTAGTGGGGTAGTCATGGAGCACACTTCCCTGTTTCATTTGTTGAATAAATTAGCACATATTAATTTCTGTTATATTGCTGAAGAAGACAGTATAACTATTGAAATTAGATGCTGCAACTTTGAGATGGTTTAAGTCTTATTTTTTAAATTAACTTTATTGCATCGTTTTACTAGAACTTTGACAGAATTCACTTTTAGCTGATTCTGAATTATTTTAGTAATAAAAATCCTATGTAATTGCAAAGCACATGTTATTTTAAAGTTTGCTCTGGAGGAAAGAAGTCTCAGCTGCTGAGTAAATATTGCTAGTACAGAGAATCTGCTGAGAAAGACAGTAATACTGAGGTTTTCACATGGTCTATGATCATCAAGGAGCTTCCTTCTCAGGACATCACTATTAAAATCATCTGACAATTTAGATTGGGCCTGCTGGAAACTCATACTCTCATTCTACTGGGGATGCAAAATGATTTAATGATGTGATAATGTTGCAAGGGGGGGGGGTGAATGAGAGCTAGGTTAAGGCATCCGTATCGACAAGTATAATTAATATATAATGAGCAGTTCCAAATTCATGTTACCAGTCACCTTTTTAAAGAGATCACCACACACTTGATAGTTTTTATTGATTTCTGCATGCACTGGGAAGTAAACATGGTACATATTCTACGCCAGAGATCTTTATGAGAATTTTCATGAAAGAGTGCAGAAATGCCTGTGTTTGTTCCTTTTGAATTGTGTTCTTTGTGAAACCCTTTGTGTGGACGGGCATAAGAGGAAACCTATGTTCTTCCTTTGTAGGTGGTTTAGTTGACTTTCAATATATCCACTAACCCTTCCTGACTGATTTTAATCCTAACCATTGTGCACACAAGCATTCACATATGCTTCTTCTCTTCATTCATTGCAGAAACTACCAATTTCACTGATGTATTTCAGGCCATAATGAAGAGACTGTAGACCATCAGACATTTTCAAAGCTAGAAATGTTAAAATACCAACTCCACTTCAGCCTCTGTCTTCTTCGGATATTGATAGTCTTCTCCCCCAAGCTTGGATTTCTTGTTTGTTATTATCAGTATCCATAGAGCTGAGATAAATTTGCTCTGGTTGTCAAAGTGTTGTTTCTAACTACCTGAATCAGAGCTATCTATGATACTTAGAAAATAGTCATATTTCTTGGTCACTCGCCACAGCCGGATTCAGAATCCCTAAGATAGTTTGAATTTGAATATTTTATGAGCTCATAATAAACACTAAACTTAGGGAACCACTGAGATGAGAGGATTCACCTTATGGACAAGTCTTTATCCAACACCACAAAGTAAAACCACTGACTTATATTGCCGATTTAATGAAAAAATTATCAAAAGTCAGGGCTCTGATGTGAGCAGAAATCATAAACACGCAATTCCAAACTTCTCCTGCGATAACTACAAAGTTGCAAATAGATAGGGCTCAATATTAAATTGAAAAAATTAAATCTCAATTAAATGTCAATTAAATAAAATAATGCAGTTTTTGATGCATTAAATAAATTTATTTAAGCTACTATTTTCATGATTTTAATTATAATCTCCTGGGTGTATTTTCTATATTTTCTATTACTATTATTAAAGAGTAATATTCCTTAAGCACTCACCACAAAGTCACTGCTCTTAGCATTTTGCATGCATTACCACATTTGATTCTTCCAACAACATTATCCCAGGTTTACATATTAAAAAGCCTGAGACCTGGTGAGATCCAGTAAGTCACAACTAATAAACGGAAGAGCAAAATTCTAATTCAAGTTTGTATGATTCCTCATGTCAAGTTTCATATTTATAAGCATTAGATAATTATTTCCTCTTCACTTCGTAAGTTTCTAAAAGCAAGAGCTCTGTCTTCTATAGCTTTGTGTACTTGTTACATTATCAATCATAACATCACACATGCTAGACAATAGAAAATCCAAGAAGGCAAATATTTACCAGGTCTCTTCCGCACAAACCCCTCCCCAAATCCTATCTTGAAGATGTAATCAGGTGACAGTTACGGTCAGTGTAGTTTTGGGTCTATAGATTTAGTCTAAGTGAAAAAGATTGCCAATTGCATCTATTTTTCCTTAAATATATTATTTCCCTAAAATAATACTGTAATAATAGTGATAGAAAGGTGAAGACTGATATAATAAATTCACAAACTAACAAACTTGGTTAAATGAAATTTCAAGATAAATGCTCATGATAAAATAAAATCTAATTCAATGGATTCAATAGTATTTAATTAGTTCCATGGTTAATGCTCAAAATCCCGCATGATTTCTCTCACTTAATTTCTATGTTAATAATGTTACATCTAGAGCCACTTCAATAGATAACTGATTAAAGTGACAAAGTGATTGGAAATGTATAATTAGAAATAAGGTGAAAAAACGACTTAATTAAATTCACCTCGATTGCAACTAGTGAGCATTTAGTGAAATTTGCCTAAAAGCAAAGCTTTGCTCTATTTATGGATTCAGAGTCAAAAAGAAACTCTTACAATCAAGAGATATAGCCTGAAGCTTCCAAATAATCCAAATCACTATCCAAGATATTTAACAGTCCCAGTGGTAATGATGATCACATGATTCATTCAGGAAAATAGTCACTAGTTATATTTTTAAGTACACATTGTGTTACTGTTAACTAGAAACACTATGCTGTGCTGTAGATATACTCATTGAGCAATAACCCTCTCCCCCACCCCCTGATAATTGCCACTCTGTTATATATTTCTATACTTTTGACTATTTAAATGCTGTATATATGAGGAATCATGCAGTATTTATCCTTCTGTGACTCTCTTATTTCACTTTGCATAATACATTGCAGGTCTATCTATGTTGCCACAAATGGTAAGAGTTTATTTTTCAAGGCTAAATAATATTCTATTATATGTATACTAGGGGCCCAGTGCACAAAAATTTATGCACTAGGGAGGTCTCTCAGCCCGGCCTGTGCCCGCTCGCAGTCTGGGACCCCTCTGGGGATGTCTACCTGCTGGCATGCCTGGCCAGCCTGGCTGAGGGGCTGATGGCTGTTTGCAGGCTGGCAAGCTCCCCAGTGGGGACCCTGACCCCTTTGGGTGTGGCCAGCCTGGGTGAGGGGCTGAGGGCCATTTGCAGGCTTTCAGGCTTCCCACAATCCCTTCAGGTTTTGGGTCCCTACTGGGGTACCTGGCTAGCCTGGGTGAGGGACTGATGGCTGTTTGTAGGCTGGCCAAGCCCCCCAGTGGGGTACCTCATCCCATTGGGGTGTGGGCAGCCTGGGTGATGGACTGAGGGGCGTTTTCAGGCTTTCAGGCTGCCCACAGCTCCCATTGACCCAACGTCCCAGCAAGGCTGGCTGGAAGCAGGTTTCTGGGATTTGTTTATCTTCTGTAATTGATACACTGTTCCTTTAAGCCAAGGCCTAGGCAGGTAATGGAGCCTCCTGTCTGGTTCAGCTCTGTGGCTTCTATAATTGAGACAATGTTGCAAATATGTTGTTGCCTGGAGCCAAGAGAAGCCCAGGTGGCCGGTAAACAGTTTTACTCCTGCTGCAACAGAAGCTGCCTGTTTACTCAGCTCCGTGAATGCCGGCCTCCATCTTAGTTGGGTTAATTTGCATACAGCCACTATGATTGGCTGGTGGGCGTGGCTTAGGCATGCCAAAGAAACAGTCAATTTCAATATTACACTTTTATTAAATAAGATACCACATTCTCTTTACCCATTTAACTATTCATGGACACTGGATTGTTTCCATAGCATGGTTATTGTGAAAAATACTGTAGTAAACTTGTAAACACTTTGAGATGCTGATTTCAATTTATATATATATTAGAGGCCCAGTACACAAAAATTTGTGCACTCAGAAGGGGGGGGGGAGATGGACACAAAAATTTGTGTCCCTCATACCGGCCTGTGCCCTCTTGCAGTCTGAGAACCCCCGAGGGATGTCTACCTGCTGGCTTAGGCCTGCTTCCCGGGCGATTGGGCCTAAGCTGCAGTCAGACATCCTTAGCACTGCTGAGGAGGCAGGAGATACTCCCACCATCACCGCTGTTCTGGCAGCTATCAGCCTGGCTGAGCAGAGCTCCCCCTATGGGAGTGCATTGACCACCAGGGACAGCTCCTGCATTGAGCGACTGCCCCCTAGTGGCCAGTGTGTGTCATAGTGACCAGTCATTCCCAGTGGTTCTTCTGTTAGGGTCAATTTGCGTATTACCCTTTTATTATATAGGATAGAGGCCTGGTGCATGGGTGGGGGACGGCTGGTTTGCTCTGAAGGGTGTCCCAGATCAGGGCAGGGGTCCTTCTGGGGTTCCTGGACAGCCTGGGTGAGGGGCTGAAGGTGGTTTTCAAGCTGACCATATCCCCATCAGGGAGGGGGGTCCTACTGGCACGCCTAGCCAGTCTGGGTGAGGGGCTGATGGCTGTTTGGAGGCTGGTCAAGCCTCCCAGCTGGAGCCCTCACCCCATGAGGGTAGGTCCATCCTGGGTGAGGGGCTTATGGCTGTTTTCAAGCTGGCCACAGCTCCCACTGACCCAAGCTTCCAGCGAGGCTGGTTGGAAGCAGGTATCTGGGGTTTATTTATCTTCTATAATTGAAACTTTGTTGCCTTGAGTGGAGGCCACAGCTTGCCTAGGCAGGAAGATTCCTCCATCACCAGGAAAACGAAACCTCCTGTTTGCTCTAGCTCTGTGGCTGCCGGCCACTATCTTGGTTGGGTTAATTTGCATATATTTGCTCTGATTGGCTGGTAGACATGGTTTGGGATGTAGAGGAGTGACTTAGTTAGCATAATACTCTTTTATTAAATTAGATACTAGGGGCCCAGTGCACAAAATTCATGCACTTGTGAGGGAACTTCTCAGCCCACCTGCCCCCTCTCACATACTGGGAACTCTTAGGGAATGTTCTACTGTCAGCTTAGTCCCGCTCTCTGTTCCCTTTGGGGAGCAGGCCTAAGCTGCATTCTGGCCTCCCTTTGTGGGAGGCAACTGGGTTGATCAGAGGAAGGCACCAGCCTCATCACCCCCACTGCAGCCACTGCCAGTCATCACAGCCACCAAGGATTTTTTTCATCAACATGGGCTCCAGTCCTTTCACTATGAAAAAATGATAAGTTTCTTTAGGCATTTTCAAGATGTGTCTTTCATAGGATATGACATTTCTTCATTATTTTTTTATCCTCACCTGAGGATATGTTTCCATTGATTTTTAGAGAATGTGGAAGATAAAGGGAAAGACAGAGAGAAACATCAAAGTGAGAGGGACACTTTGATTGGTTGCCTCCCACAGGAGCCCTGACCTGGGCCTGGCCAGGCAGGAGCCTGCAACCTAGGTACATACCCTTGGTCAGAATTGAATCCAGACCCTGCCTGGATTGCAGTTGGCAGGCCCAGGCGTTATGCGCTGAGCCAAACCGGCTAGGGCAGGATATGACATTTCTTATCCCTCTAGCAACAGATCTTCATTTTTGTTGCCAGGAGTATGGTGAAAAAACCCTAGATCACCTTTTTGGATTCTTATTACCCAAGTTATTAAGAATATTACCAGTGCCATACAGGGAGCTTAGCCAGTGAGTGGTCAGAAAAGGTGTTTCCTCTGTAGTTCACTCCAATCTCAGGCTCAGGCCCCCATCCCAGGCCTGACACCTCTGACCCAGGCATCAGGCCTGGGAAGGGGACCCCCATCTCCTCTGATCGCCAGCTCCACCCCCTGCCCAGGCCTAATGCCTCTGGCTGAGGCTTTAGACTTGGGAAGGGCCCCCCACAGCTCTAATGGCTGGTTTTGCCCCTGCTCAGGAGCCCACTGGCTCAGGCCCTTCCTAGGCTGCTCAGGGCCCACACAGGGCCTACCTCAGAGTGACCTGGGTGCCAATGATGTTCCCGGGGCCCAGGCCACTGGGCGTCTATGTATGCAAATTAACCGCCATCTTTATTGGATTAATTTGCTTACTCATCCAATTGGCTAATGATCGTAACAGTGACACCAATTTGCATGTTTCTCTTTTATTAGTGTAGATATGTACCCATAAATGGGGTTGCTGGATTCCACAGTAGTTCTATTTTTAATTTTTGAGGAGCCTCTATACTCTTTTTTACTACATTTTCACTAACAGTATATAGGCCTCTTATTTCTCTGCTACATTGCCAACTCTACTATCTTTTGTTTTATTGACAATAGCCATCTAACAGATGTGAGGTAATGTTCAATGTGGTTTGTTTTTGCATTTCCCTGATGATTGAAACAACTTTTGTATACCTGTTGGCCATTTGCATGTCTTTTTTTGGAGAAATATCTGTTCAAGTCCTTTGCCCCTTGTTTAATTGGAGTATTTACTCTTGTTAGTTGTTTGTTATTTGTTGTTGTACTGGTTATACTGCAGCAATAAGCATAAAGTTGTAATGCTGATCAGAATTATGTTACTTATGAATGCCATGTTGTAGCCAATAGAATAAGCATTTTTATTAACCCATCAGATATCTGTCATTGTCTGTACAATGCTTGCAGCTTATTGACCTTAAAACAAAAAGCTAGTCAGATATTTCTCCAGCAAAATGATTTCATTTGAGAACAATAAAGAATTTCAATCTGAAACATGCAACTCTGGTGGACCATATGCAAGTCTGCTAAAACAAAGTAGAACAAACTCTTTTGTAGCAGGAAGTAAAGAGTTCCCCCTGTTGTACTTTGTGATCAAATAGGGCATGAGACCTTCCTCTCTGATCCCCTGACTTCATTTTTTTTAAAATATATTTTTATTGATTTCAGAGAGAAAGAAAGAAAAAGAGAGAGAGAAAACATCAATGATGAGAGAGAATAATTAATTAGCTGCCTCCTGCCCACCCCATACTGGGGATTGAGCTCACAATCTGGGCATGTGCCCTGATCAAGAATTGAACAGTGACCTTCTGGTTCATAGATTGATATTCAACCACTGAGCAACACCAGCCAGGCCCCCTGACTTTATTTTAAATAAAATTTCTGTTTACTAACCTTTTATAGCCCCTGTCAATGGCCTCTTTATAAGCAGCCCCTTTCATCTGCAATTTCTGTCCTGTAGTCCCCTCTCCCTCTAACTCTGGCTCAGCTAAGTGATTGCTTTGGCCAATGAGATATTAGCATCTTGATAAAAACAGAGGCTTGAAAAAAATACCTTGCACATTTTCACTTCTATTTCTTTCCTGCCTGCAATTGTTAGTAGAATGAGCTGGTTTGAGCTAGGCTGAAAACAAGCCTGAGCTGGCCAACCAGAGAAGGAAAGAGCATATGGAGTGCAGGCACCTCATGTGAGCCAGCGTCTGAGAATGTGTGACACAGCCATGACCAGCCAAACCTCTGAGCCAACCTCAGCTGATTGTAGGCAACGGTTCAAATCATCTGGCCCCTGGGGTTGTGAGCAATCATAAACAGCTAGTCATTTAAGCCATTATGTTTTGGGGAGGAAGAGTAATATATATGGAAAGGTATTTTATGAAGGATATTTGAATTATACTGGTTATATGATCTCTGTCTTATTTGTGAATGCAGACATGGAGGAAGTTACCAAAATGCATATACTTTAATATAAAACTAGAGATTGCCAATGCATCTAAGGGGTGCATTGAATTACCACACTAACTACATTGTTGACCTATATCTCATCTCCTCTGTAGCAGTCATAGATATATACATGGATTGGATTTACAAGTCAGGTCAGAAAATACTTTCATCACTAATCTGTTCTCAATGAAACCGTGACTGTGCATCAGAAAACATTTTTGTATTACACTTAGGAATACAACAATAATTTAGCTTTATTCTGTGCAATTAAATAATTTTGCATAATTCTTTCAATCTTAGTAGCAGAAATTATAAAAAAAATGTGACTGTGCTCTTTTGAAACCCTTCCCTCTACTAAAAACAGTTGTTGGCATTCTTTCTTCCTGGTTTTAACCCAAGTTGAAAATAGATATTTAATTACGCTTCTGCAGTTTCTATGTCTTATGGCCAAAATACAAATACGACACCAGGTTTCTTATAAAGATTTTAGCCGCACCTGGCAAAATTCTGTTTTTTCTCAGTTACTTCTTAATAACAAATTTATAGAAGGCAAGTGCAGAAACCTGTTTATAAGACTCACTGAAGTCTATGATGAGTTGCATGACTTTGGGCAAATAGCTTAATTTCTGTTTGACTCTGTTTCCTCATCAGGGGAAGAGACCAAGAACCAACTATCTTTCATTTCAGTGGCTTCAGGAACCTTAGAGTCAGGCAGAACCCATACAAATTCCAGCTTAGCCCAGGCTGGTGGTCTCAGAGGTCTCTCTCTCTCTCTCTCTTTCCCTCTCTCTCCCCACCCTTTCACTAGGTAGAAAAAAATATCTTTGAGTGTGGATTAACCAAAAAACAAAGAAAACAAAAACAAAAAACAAACATACAACAAGAAAAAAAAAATCCCAGCTCAAACATTTACAATGTGACATTAACTATTGTAATCATTGTGGTCCTTTCTCATTTGTAAAATGAGATATTTTAAGGGCTATTGAATGGATTAAAGGGGTAAAAGTACTTTTCAATGTTGTAAACCTTTGGTCTTCAAAGGAGCCCTCAGTAAATAGACTCTCTCTTCTCTACTAGGTTCTGCAGGTTTTGAGAAATAAGCCAAGCAGTAGATAAGATGCCCAAAATATCCTTAACGTAAATGGGGAAAAGGTAGCCTTGAGAGACAGTCTAAGAAAAAGCCAGACTTAGGCAAATTTTACCCACCAATCACAAGTAGAGCTGGAGCAAAGCAAGAGTTAACGAAGTGCAGGTGATGTTTAGCATAGAATGGAGCCCAATTTCTGGGGTAATTTTGTTCACAAGAGGGATAAAGGGTAGGACTGGGCTAAACATGCGCACTTCACAAATTACTAATCAAAGAAGCCACCTTGCCTCCCTTGGTTGGGATAAGAGACTACCAAGCGGTCAACAATTATGATGATTGGATTATCTCTCCCAAAGGAAAGTTTTAGAATGGGTTAGAAATATGGCTACCCATACTAAGCCACTGATATCTAATAATTAGTGTAATTATTTTTGGAAGTGCTACGTTACTTTTTTTTTAAGGTCGCTATAATTTGTTTAGATCTTTTTGATCTGCAGTTACTTTCACTTACATACAGGATATTAGTCAAAATTTGCAAAATGAACTCTTATCATGCTAAATTGTTTCTTTCTGAGAGTACTTTTCTCCAAAGCACATTATAAAATTCTGTGCAAGGTACTAAAGGTTGCCTAATGTTATTTTTAGATTTCCAATGTTACTTTGAAAGTCAGTCATTGTGAGACGATTGTGATAGGCATTGTGTGTAAGTATATCTCAAAACATCTGTAACAAAAACAAAATGAATGGCAAAATGTCGGACTAGTAATGAAATGTGGTCAAGATAAATGGATTTTGAAAGATCAAAAGTTATCAAATTTAATTGTTTTTTTCTTATATATGAGACCAAGATTTCTTCAGCTTTCAAATTTTCTGAGATAATATAAAAATAAAGATTGCACATTTATTAAAATGCAAGCATTTGGGATTGGCATTAGTCCCAAACGTAAACTTTATTTGCCCAAGAACAATCCTTAGGAAATAAGAAGAAAATTCTACCTAAAGTCTCATACTTATAATTATATGCATGATTGCAGAAGAAATCTCCTACTGGACCCCTGATTGAAACGCTCTCACTTTCATCTCCTGTGAAATGAAGTAACATTTTCTCTTGCTATTACAAATTGTGTCACGAAGTCACAATAGTAACACAATGAGTAGAGAAGTTCTTTCAATAGTACCCGTACTGACAAATACACAAAGTTATTTTTGGATGTGATCCCAATATTTTTCTGAACAGAAGTCCCACATTTCCTCTATCCTTTATGACTTTGTGTCACTACTTGAGGCAGATGGTGTAAAGACAACCTTACAAATTCATACAGAGGATGATAGGAAAACTGCCTAATGTGAGTATTGACGGAAAATCTACATGAAAGCTATCAGGAACGAGAGAGCATATAAGACAGCATCGTTATCTTGTCTACCGGGCATGCGTGTATGGGGTTGATGGAGTGGGGACAAGTGGCCCTAATGCAATGGTCAGAACATTGGCAACACTCACGAATATGGACAGAGACAGAATAAGTTTCTTGCCCTTAAGTGCCCAGGTGAGCTTCCTTCTAGTGAGGTCCTATCAAGAAGGAGGAGAATGTAGCCCCACTATGTACACAGTTAAGTCACCCTCAAATCCAATAAAAGCTGTCACAAGAATAAAGTGAATATTCCGAGTGAAAAGAGAATTGAGTTGTCCTAGTAAGAATTCTTTTTGCAAGAGCAGGCCAAGATTTGTAGTTCCAAGGAGCAGAATAGGGAGAGGGAAATAATGGTCCTTTTTTCCCTATTCCACCTTAAAGTTACAAAGATGCCATCTGATAGGAGAATATACTGTAATTTTGTTTTAATGTCTTCAGGAGAATGGTGCCATTTAGTTCAGCTTTTAATGTGGCCCTAAATTGCTATTTTATTACCCTTGTTGACATTCTGGAAGCATGAAATTAGCAAATTACATTAAAGAAGCAAACAAAAAAAGCAAGCAACCTCAGCCTAGTTAAACAATGCCAGCATAAGCCACATATTTGAATAATGTTCTTACCCTAAAACACTGAGCATATATTTATCTGAAGGCTTCTTTTTCCATAGCCTATGAATTAGTTTTATGAATAATTGCATATTCCATTACTTTGCAAATGCATGCTCTCATTGTGACCTTGAACAATGCTTTGTGTTGTGTGAGAGAAACAGGATAGTTTGTAATTCTTCTGCTTCCTTCTGAGAAATAAGATTCCTCTTGACTCCACTTGATGAAAGCATCCTGTTCTTAAAATGCTTGTCAATACCTCGGCTGCTCCACCTGGAGGCTCTTCCTTCTGTTATGATACAACGGTGATAATTTTATTTCCGATGAAAGCAATTTTGCACTTACAAACTGAAAACTGTGTCGATCAAGAAATCTGTCCTCTGTGTCATAATTCAAAACGTAGCTAATTATGTATATTTTCCTATCAAACTAAAAGTAGTAATGTGAAATGCATGAGTATGTTTATATTCCTCGTTCTTGTTAAATTAAGGTGACAATCTCACATAGTCATTTCAGATGAGGGTAATAAATAAAGGGCATGCTTTTTATATACACATGTTGTTTTATGGGTTTTTTTTTTTCTTCCCTCTTTGGCCTCCATTTCCCCCTTTTCGTTAATGCCCTAATTTCATGATGAGAAATGAGCTCTTTCTCCTTGGAATCAGGCTGGGGTGGGGGGTGGGTGGACTGTAATTAGGGTTTCTTCCTCTACTGGCCAAAGGATGGGAAGACCCCTCAAAGGAGGCTAATCTGATGACCTTGTCATTCAATTTGAATTTTGAGCAGGTCAAAAAGACTGAAAATTCTTGTAGCAAATGGTGTCCCTGTTCTATAGAACATAAGGGCCAGCCTGCCCAGGCTTAAATCCTAACTCTGTGACTATTAGGCGCGTGGCATTGGACAGGGAGCCAAACCATTCTGCCTTGGTTTGCTCATTTATAAATGAGGAGAATGACAACACTGAATTTACAGGGTTGTGATGATGATTAAATGAGCTAGTATGTAAACACATAGCAATTGATGCATGTTGGACTTTTTTTTTAAATCCTCATCTGAGGGTATTTTTCCATTGATTTTTAGTGAGAATAAAGGGGTGGGGGAAAGAAAGAGAGAGAGAGAGAGAGAGAGAGAGAGAGAGAGAGAGAGAGAGAGATGGATATGACCAGATACATGGCCTTGTGGCCTTGACAGGGAATTGAACCTGAGAACCTTCGGTGTACAGACCAACATTCTAATCACTGAGCAACACAGGCTAGGGCTGCATGTTGACTCTTATGCGATATTCAGCAGTGACGCCTTCTGCGTTTTACTTTTCTGGGATATCTTTTTTCTCTCCTACACCTGCTCCCCAGCTTTCAGATCTGCCTTGGTGCTCCTCATTTTCAAATTGTTTCTCCAAATTTCTGTTGATTCTGAGTTCCTGGTGATTTTCTAATGAATTATTTTGTATTTAACTTATTCAGAGCCATTTTCTGATGCTCATAACTAGAGAAACTCTTCTGATACCCATTTATATTGAGATAATGTCTAGACAAATCCAGTACAGATAATAAGGTTTTAATTTTTTAAAAAATCAAGCTATAGAAACTGGCATATAAAGATTGGTTTCAGCCTGTAACAGTAAGATATATATGAATCCTAAATATGAACACTTGGAAGGTATTCCTTTGATTATTTTCTCTGCAAAAATGACTCAATTAATTATCAACCACAATCAACAGTGTATTTCTTCTTCAAGTAGATTTGAGTCCATGAGATATATAAATATATTACTAGAAACTCTCCTAGGAATAGTAATGCAATTAAGGTCACATCTAAAGCATTCTTTCATCTTTTGTGTCCTGTACTTAAAACAAGAAATTAAGAATTTAATGGGAGCCCTGAGGAGCATAGAGAAAATTATTAAAAGAATAAATGAATAGCTTCTATAAGGAAAATCTAGAAGAATTGAACATTTTTCATAACAGCAAAGTAAGGCCTTGTAAAGTACTAGCTTTAAATAAATATAACTATTATTTTATGAATAGTGAGACTTTTTTCTTTCAGGTCTATATCAAATAATCTTACTCATAAAATATAGATTAGACAGGAAGAAGACCTATAGACGGTACATTTAAAATATTTTTATTAATTTTTAGAGTGAGAGGCAGGAAGAGAGAGAAACATCCATGTGAGAGGGAAACATTGATCAGCTGCTTCCTGAACTCCTCTTAAGGCGGGATTGAGCTCACAACCTGACATGTGCTCCGACCAGGAGTCAAACTGGCAATCTTCTGTTGCATGGGATGATGCCCAACCAAACCTCACCAAACAAGGCTAGACTCTACATTTTATGGAAAACAGAAATATAGAATCAAGGAAAGTTTGGAATATAATTCTTCAAGAATTTCTTGCAGGGAAGGATCTGACATGGTTTGGCCCAGGGTGACCCAAGGCCCATAGCTACCCTACCTAATTCATAGGTGTAGCAGACTAGACAGAGTCCTCCTGATTCTACATCAAAGCTGTATTATTTAAGTACCTCTACCAAAACGTTCAAGGAGTCTATTCTTACATGTGCACATTGGGAAAGGGAAACATGATGAGGCTTGATGTGTGTATTAGCCTTATCCTGGATTGGACTAGAGAGCAAATGCTCTGTTTGCTCAACTAGAAGTCCACCTGGCTAGCAACTTTGTGATGCTTTGAGCTAAAGATTTGATTCTTATGGACACACTCTAAACATGAAGACTTCATTTGTGTGAGACAATTTTTAGGTTTTTTTTTGTTTTTGTTTTTTGTTTCATTTAGACTATCTCTAAAGTATCTACATTTCCCACTGGTTGTTGTTTCTTCTTCTTCTTCTTCTTCTTCTTCTTCTTCTTCTTCTTCTTCTTCTTCTTCTTCTTCTTCTTCTATTTTTCCCAAGAATTAACAATTCTTTTCATTTATTTTTTCTTTTTATTCTTTTTATTGGGGTGACATTGGTTAATAATATTTCATAGTTTTTTAAGTGTCTATTTTTAGATACATGATCTTCATACTGCCTCATGTGGCCACCACCCAAAGTCAAATCATCTATTATCATCATATTCTTGATTACCCTTTACCCTTTAATATCCCCAACCCCTCTTTCTTCTGGCAACCACCATACTGTTTGTCTTTCAGTTTTTGTTTGTTTTTCTTGTTTGTTCATTTGTTGCTTTCAGGTTTATATCCACATATACTTGAAATAATAAGGTTCTTAATTTTTTCTGTTATTATTCTGTAAAAAATTTTCTACTTTTACTTTTTAAGGGAAATGGAACAATTTAACAGATTTTAGTAGGAAGCTGATAAAAATGAAGAGAAAGTTGTTATAATATACATTGTACAGTTAAATGGTTCTTATAACTTTGGGGGTTGTCTGAGTTATCTATTTCAACTATATCTTCTAGAAAATGGGAATAATGATAAAGGCTTCAACGGTATCGGTATCACCTTCTTTAGAAAGTTACTGTGAGGAATAGAATTCAGAGATTGCCAGGTGTTCCAGTCTCATACAGCAATCTGGAATATCATAGTTAAGAAAACTAGGAATCACCGATACTTTTTTAGAATAGAATTTTTATTTTTGCTCATAAAATAATAAAAATGCAAAATAAAGACAATTTTTTTACAAATAATTATGCAGTGCTCCTAGTCACCTCAAGAATGTTTAATTAATTCAATCATCATAAACAATCTATGAAGTAGGTCCTGATATCTACTCTAATAAAAGAGTAATATGGAAATTAACTATCTCTCAGAGATTCCTAAGCCACGCCTGCCAGGCAAGCCACACCCACCAGCCAATCGGAGCAGCTGTATGCAAATTAACCCAGTCAAGATGGAGGCCGGCATCCACTGCAAGGGCAGTGGCTGGCAGCAGCAGTGCAGGCAGTGGCAGGTGGCAGGGCTCAAGCTGAGGAGGAGGGGAACCAGCAATCGAACCTGGAGGTGGCAACCAGCATGGCCTGCTGGGCTCAGGCTGAGGAGGAGGTGGAGCCAGCAATCGAGACCCAGAGATGGCATCCAGCACCTCAGGCTGCGGAGGAAGCAGAGCCAGCAATCGGAACCTGGAGGTCAAGGCCAGCAGGGCCAGCTGGGCTCAGGCTGGGCTCAGGCTGAGAAGGAGGTAGAGCCAGCAATCAGGACCCAGAGAGGTGACCAACACAGCTGGCTGGGCTCAGGCTGCAGAGGAGGCAAAGCCAGCGATCAGGATCCTGGAGGTGACACCTAGCTGCCTCACCCAGCCCCTCACCCAGGCTCGCCAGGCACCCCAGTAGGGACCCAAACCCTGAATGGGCTGTGGGCAGCCTGAAAACGGTCCTCATCCCCTCGCCCAAGCTGGCCCCATGGGGTGAGGGTCCCCACTGGGGGTTTGGCCAGCCTGCAAACAGCCATCAGCCCCTCACCCAGGCTGGCCAGGCATGCCAGCAGGTGGACATCCCCTGAGGGGTCCCAGATTGGGAGAGGGCACAGGCTTGGCTGAGGAACATCCCCCTGCCCACCCCCTGCTGAGTGCACAAATTTTTGTGCACCGGGCCCCTAGTTATTACATAGTTTTTTACAAATAAGGAAATTAAAGCTTAAAATTGGCCAATAACTTGCCCAGTATTAACAACCATAGAGGGGTAGATTCAAATTTGAACCCAGGAATTCTGGCTGCCAATTCTGTGCTGGTAACCACTCTCCATTCTGCCTCACTGGAACATGGTCATGGGTAGCATAACTTCCAAACAAGAGAAGGTAATCCAAGTGATGTAGGAAAGCTAGGGAGTAGTACACATCTTTTCCAGACAAATTCTTAAGATTTCCTACAGACTAATTTTGTGCTATTCTACACTTGACAAAGGAGAGGCTAACATACTGTAATGGGTGACCTATGGGAGCACATTATGTCTATAAAGCTCTTTGAGGACTCTTCTCCAGGTGCTCACAGTGCTGCTTGTACTTCTGTCCCCCTGAAAAATAACAAAGTCAAGATAGTCTGATATTTGCAGTTGAGAATTTGAATGGTCAAGTTGTAACGGACAAAAATTTTTTTTTAGGGAGTCTGTTGTCATTGTTGACAATCCAAATAAAAAATATGGGCTGCTGCCCAGAATTTATATAGGTGTGAGAACCTGAGATTTGCAAGATTAAACAAGTATATAATGGGAATGCAGGAAGCAACCCAAGAAACAAAAAAGGAGGAAGAGAAATCTAGTGAAATGTATCTCTTTCTAATGCTAGAATATAGACAATGACCTTAGGTGAAAGTAACAAAACTGAATGAAATCCAGCTATCAATTTAGTTGGGTTAAATCAGAAAACATTTTTAAATGTATTCCTAATTATTAACTGCTAATAATATGAGAAAAATAAATGTATACCAAGTTACATTCTATAAAGTTATTTTGTACAGTCTTGGTGAGAAGAGCCAAGGAAGTCAAATTATGTTATGAATATAGACTTTTAGGAAGCACCCTATCTCAGAAAAATAAGCACCATTATATATCAATAGGGTTGGTTCTGCAAACATACTATAAAACAGATACTAGGGGACTGATGCACAAAATTCATGCAAGAGTAAGCCTTCCCACTTAAGCTGGTTTTGCTCAGTGGATAGAGCATTGACCTATGGACTAAAGGGTCCCAGGTTCAGCCAAAGGGACATGCCCAGGTTGCTGGCTCAATCCTCAGTGGGGAGCATGCAGGAGGCAGCCGATCAATGATTCTCTCTCATCACTGATGTTTCTCTCTCTCCCTCTCCCTTTCTGCCTGAAATCAATCCTATCTAATAAAAGAGTAATATGCAAATTGACCATTTTACTCCAAAACACAAGATGTCCACCCCAAGTAGACACAAGATGGCCACCACAAGATGGCTGGCAGAGGAGGGCAGTTGTGGGTGATCAGACCAGCAGGTGAGGACAGTTAGGGGTGACCCAGGCCTGCAGGGGAGGGCAGTTGGGGAGAACCAGTGCTTAAAGGGAGGGCAGTTGTGGGAGATCAGGCCTGCAGGGGAGGGCAGTTGTGGGTGACCAGGGCAGTTAGGGGCAACCAGGCTGGCAAGGGAGCAGTTAGGCATCAACCAGGCTGGCAGGAGAGTGGTTAGGGGGTGATCAGGCTGGCAGGCAGAAGCAGTTAAGGGCAATCAGGCTGGCAGGCAGGCAAGCAGTTGGGAGCCAGCAGTCCTGGATTGTGAGAGGGATATCACTCCTCAAGGGGTCCCAGATTGGAGAGGGTGCAGGCTGGGCTGAGGGATACACACCCCCATACATAAATTTCATGCACTGGGCCTCTAGTAAAAATATATTTAAAAAAACAAAAAAAAAAACAGAGTAGGTTTTTGCAGCCCTGGTTTTGTCTAGAAGGTCATCTGGATGGCCGTCCTGCTGTTCGGCTGTTTGATCTAATAAGCATATTATGCTTTTATTATTATAGATTATGCCCCTCACCCTCCAAACCAGTGACCTTCAATCTGGAATTTCTAAATGGAATTTTCAGTCTAAGTAGAGAAAGTGAATATTTAAAAGAATTAAAAATTAAGTTCAAATTTTAAAAACATATAATAAAGTGATTTACTTCAAGAATAATTGGGGGGAGGAGAGGTAATGGAGACCACAGAAAGTTTCCATAAACAAACATTTTTCTAGTCCTAAATATTTCCTAGCTCAGAGATACCCTCAACTGACTAAGCAATACATTTTAATTGAAGGATCATAAGCCTTAAAATTAAAGTCAAGAGTTAAAATGGAATTCTACAGTTTGGGCAAGTTATTTCACTTTCTTGATCATCACCTTCCTAGTCAGTAAAATGGAATCATTAAATTGAAGAGTTGTTTGGAGATGTACAACAATGTCAACTGTCTTGCACATAGTAGGAACTCAATAAATTATACAATTATGCCCGACGCCATTTTTATTGCTGTCAATGATAGCAATAAAAATCATTTGTTAAGTCTTGAGCTATCTGCCTCTTTAAAAAGTAAACATGTAAATCTTTAGGTTAGTGTATTGATCTGTGTTGATAAAATCTTACACTGCTAAATTACTGGAGTGTATACATGAATGCAGAAGTTGTCATTAATGGAGTTTGTTCACTTTGAATATGAAAAAGTCAGGAAAACTGACAGTTTTACTGGGAAGTTAGAATAAAAAGTAAGTAACTCTGATTTCAATACTTTATTGAGCTCTGTGTTAATTGTCTGTGTAAGTGTGAACATGAAAGATAATGTGGTTGTCATCACATAAGTCCCCAAGTGATTTCATGAATAATTTCTTTGAAATAAAACATTTCAATCAAGTCTCGTGCATTGATTTGTGCACAAAAGAATCCAATATAGCTATTATCTTCTTGAATATTTCCATCAGAAAAATAAAAAAAAAGTCTGGCAACTTCACTGACTGAGCGTCATTAATGTTTTTAAGCCTTCAGTATTTGTAAGGGGAACCTGTAAGTTGCTCCAGTCAAGTATTTGCCTTTTTGGCTTTAGAAAATAACTAGGTGGATTAGAAGCAGGGATTTAAAGGGCTTTAAATTAGACAGAAATAGGAACAACTGAATGTCTGATTCCCCCCTTTTGGATGGGACAAGTGATCTGGAAACTTGTGTTGGTCACGAAGGAAGAGATCCTTTGGGGTCAATATTGTGGAAAAAATGGAGTCTGGGAGCAATCAACAAGGACTGAGTTCTGAGAATTTCCACTTCTCACAGGAAGTCTAACAGGAATTTGTTAAAGTGTGGACCATGATAACATGCTTCAAAACTATACAGTTGAGTCTCTTAAAAATCTTTGAGACTCTCTCTCTCTCTCTCTCTCTCTCTCTCTCTCTCTCTCTCTCACACACACACACACACACACTGTGGGATTAGATTTTCTGGAGGTAGGTCCCAGATATCGGTTGTTCTAACAAATTCCCTAGGTCTCACCATGCAAGCCAAGTTTGGGTGGTATTCAGGTAGACAATCCAGGTCTAGGTTACTAAATCCATCCTGTGAAATAAAATAGGGCCCACAGATCCTGGAGGGCAGTTGTGCGTCAAGTGTTTGGAGCAGGTTTTAGAAAGAAGAAACTAAGAAATATTCCTGAACTAAAAAGCAAACGGCTTCCTTAGAATTGCATACTGACGTGTAATCATGTTCGCACACTGAGTGGTGAAGCATCCAGGTCTGGAAAAACAGCAGAGAGCTAGGAAAGGCTTGTAACTGAGATGGCTTTTCCTGTCTTGCTTAAGAAAAGCTTTTCAAGCAGGATATCAATAGCATAAATGATGTCAGTATTTTATTTTTCTGCTAGCATGTAATTTTGAAAATATCTTCTTTGGAATATCTGGCATATTTATTTACTAACCTGATTTTTAAATTGCACATATAAGAGAAATACACCAGATATTTGTTAAAAATGGCAAGGAAGATAGAATTTAAAATTATTACAACAAGGGCCAAGACTATTGCAATAGGATGAGAGGATGAGCTCACCTTCTCTGAAATAAAAAGTGAAGAAATTTTAAACAGTGAGTTGTGCTAAATGAAAAAGTACTGATGACTTTAGGGAGGAGGTGGTCAAGGGTAATAGGGCCACCTGTGTTTGCTGGTTGTCACTTATGGAAGTTAGAGAATAGGAGATGGGGCCCTCTCTTCCTTTCTTTTTAAAATCCTCACCCAAAGAGAGAGAGAGAGAGAGAGAGAGAGAGAAACTTTGAATGGTTGCCTCCTTATGTGCTCTGACCTGGGATCGAACCCGTACCCTAGGCATGTGCCCTGTTTGGGAATCAAAACACCTTTTGGTGTCCAGGATAATGCTGCAACCAACTGAGACACTGGGCCAGGGCCTATGTTTCTTATAATTACATTTCAAAAGGATGATTCGCATTCTTTTCTGTTTGATAAAGTCATTTCTGAATTATACAATATTCACATTGCAAAGGGGCAGAGAAAGAAGTTATAATTGCAAGTTTTTTCATGCAAATGATTCAAGAAAAGGAAGCTCAGTCTGGAAGAAGCCTGCCTAAGATTTAGTCAAGTTGAGGGGACAGTGAGGACCCACTTAGTCACTGAATGTAAACTAGGAAGTGCTTTTCTCCTTAAAGGCAGGTGGAGGTTTCTCTCTTTTTCAGACTTTTTGGGGACGATCCTTATTTTGAAGAATATCACCCATGTTCCCCATTGTGTATCCTACTTGTCGGAAGAGGAACCCCAGTTCTTAGATCACCATTGCGTGCCAGTGACAGATGGAAATACTTCACTTACATTTGTTTCTTCAGTTTGTTTGGACCCAGCATTGTTATATATAGAGATCGAATCTGAAATATGAATCATCCTGATGGTCAAAATAAAATGAGGATTTAACTTTGTATAGCCTAAGAGTGGAGGTTTTCCATTTTCATCTGGAAGTTTGGCAGTATATGTATACAGCGGATCTTTTCTTGGAATTTGCAGACAATGGTATACCAAAGCTGATTCTCAGTGTTTGCTCACTTTTTCATCTGATCATCTCTGACATGCTGTGGGTGTCGTTTTGTGCTTCAGAAGAATCAAGCACTGAGGTAGGGATGAGCTTGACTTCAAGAACTAATGAAAGATATACCTTAAATAAAAGCCTATGATAGTTTGCTAAGATTAAAAATGTGGGTCCTAGCCAGGAAGGCATGGCTCAGTGGTTGAGTGTCAACCCATGAACTAAGGGGTCACCAGTTCCATTCCAGGTCAGGGCACATGCCCTGGTTGCAGGTTCAATCCCTGGTGGGGGGTGTGCAGGAGGCAGCTGATCAATGATGAGAGCACTCTCATCAATGTTTCTATATCTTTCTTCTTTCCTTTCATTCTAAAAACAAACTAACAAAACAATAACAATGAAATATGTCTGGGTTACCTGATCCATCAGGCCCCAACACCTTGCTTAAAACAATATATGGGGCTTAATTGCACATTTTCTCTTTTCTCTCATTTTCTGATAATGTCACTTTTACCCATTCCACTCATGAGGGCTCTGTCTGCTCTGCTTTTCCCCCCCCCACAGTGTTTGCATGTAACGACACCTTTGCCACTTAAGTCTGAGGTGCTGTCAGTCCCATAAGGTGTCTGCGCCTGCTCCAACTTTTCACAACATCCTGCAGAAATCGATAGGAAGCTGCCCATTTGTAAATAAATCTGCAACTAAGATGTAATGAATTTTAAATGAGAAATGATTTTTTTTAAGTGTGACTGAGGACTATGCATTCATAGTGAAATGAGAGAAGGACAGTACAGACTTGCCTTTGAGCTCTTGGTTTTGCCTTCTCGTTTCCACGATCTCGGAATTTACAACTATGAATTCTGTATATTTTTTCTCACTCCAGGTCATCTAGACAAGAAATACCTGGTGAAGTGACATGGTCTATTTTTGAGGGCATTGCTTAAAGGTCAAAAGGTACATTTAGTGATTAAAAAATGGCTTGGGATAGTTTACGAGTCTGAGGGCTGGTGTATCTCCATCTCGACAAGTCTTAATTAGAGTAATTTTATTCTTGTGTTTCTATAGTAATTTTTCTAGAAGTAAAAAATCCCAGCCTACTCTTTAATTAAGGCATCAAATGTTACTGCTTATTTTCACAGCTTAGTGAGTAGTGCTTAACATTTACATCCTTCCATAAAGAAGACAGGAGAGAATTTTAACATCTCGAGAGCAGTGATCATTTTATGAATCAGTGTCCCTGCTGTCCTCTTGAGCCACCCACAAAAGGGCGACAGCGCATCCTATCCCGAGTGCCATGGGACGTATGCCCACATCATCCACTTCCTCTCCCACACCACAATAGTCATTAAAGTAATTCTGTTCTGTAATATTAGCACACATAGCTGCCACCTCCTCTACTCCCTCAATTCCTCCTCTTATTTTGTGAAGTCTAAAATAGTATCATACTCTTCTCATTAAGCTTTTTTACCTTCTATTCCTCCCAACTCCAATCAACCCTGCTATTTGTCTTCCTAGAGTACAATTTATTTCAGTTCCTTATTGAAAAACATTCAGTAGCTTTCTGACATCCCGCACATAAAGTGTTGTATGGCATTCAAACCCTCTTTCATCTGGTCCCAGCATACTATTTCAGCAGTGTTACCTGTCATTGTCTTCAATTAAACCACTAAATAAAGAGCTGCCCACTTCAGTTCCCACCGAGAAATCCCTCTGGGTATCCTCAGGTCTAAATGGCAAGTGTCTTTTAAATTCTGCATTAAAGCAATAATGCAGACACCTTCCCTGATACCAAGAGCAGCTAGATGGCGTCTTCCCTTCCCACTAACCCCTGTAAAATTTTAGCTGCCATTTCTTTGGTGACACTAGCATTGTGTATTGTTGTTAAAAGTGTTTTATTTTTCTTTATAAAAGTATAACTCCCTAAAGGAAGGATGATGTCAGATCCATTTCTTTTTTGTTGTTGTTAAGATTCAGCGAAGTATGAGATAGTGTCTTTGAGATAGGCGGGTTTTAATAACTTGGAGCCATACTTGGATGAAGTGTTGATAAACAATGAAGTAGTATGTATAGAGAATGTGAATTTCTGTTGGTTAAAAGCAAGTCTCCCTATAATTGCCCATTTTACTTAAATGCTAACCCTAACTTATAACTTGTTATTTTTGTGAGCATTCCTTATATATTCAAGCTTAATTCAATATTAAACCAAATATGTTACTTTTCTTTCCATAACTCTCAAACTCTAAACCGTTAGTCTCCAGAACAATTTTTAAACTTAGATTCAATTTCCAGTATAAAGCACAGGAACTGCAACACATTTCAAAAATGGCCATTCATAATTCTCAAACATTCAGTAACATTTGGGATTGTGCTACCCCCAATTATATCTATTTATGTGGGTGGTGGAAATACTTGATCATTTTCAGAGTAGAGATGCTTTTACATAACCAGAGCATTGACTTCCATCAATCAAAATCTTTGTACTCTATAATAATAAAAGGATGATATGCTAATTACACCAGATGTCTTCTGGACATCATTTTGGACATCTTTCCTGACGAAACCAGTGGCAGAGGGAAGCCAGCCGGGGTCCCAAGTGCCTGCAGGCAGCCCAAGGGAAGCCAACCCGGGTCACAGGTGCCTGTGGGTGTCTGGAGGAGGAAAGCAGCCCAGGTCCCGGGTGCCAGAAGGAAGCCAGTGCTGGCAGCCTGGATCCTGGGTGCCGGAGGGAAGCCAGTTCTGGCAGCCAAGGGGAGGAAGGCCTACTCTTTCTTGCACGAATTTTCATGCATCAGGCCTCTAGTATATAAATAATGAAAGTTACATTCCAGATTAAAAATAAGTGTGTGATACCAGGATACTCATGTTCCCAGTCATTCAAAAAGAGAAGAAAGAAAGCAGAAAGAAAGAAAGAAAGAAAGAAAGAAAGAAAGAAAGAAAGAAAGAAAGAAAGAAAGAAAGAAAGAAAGAAAGAAAGAAAGAAAGAAAGAAGAAAGAAGAAAGAAAGAAAGAAAGAAAGAAAGAAAGAAAGAAAGAAAGAAAGAAAGAAAGAAAGAAAGAAAGAAGGAAAGAAAGAAAGAAGGAAAGAAAGAAAGGAAAAGGAAAGAAAAGAAAGAAAAAGTTAGTTCCTTGTAGCTGTGAAAGAATATGTAAATATGAAGCTGATGATTTACACTGTCGATGGTGCAACTGTACTGAATCATCTCTAAAATATAATAAGCTCCAGTTAAGTGTAGACCTGCAGTTGCTGGCCTCTTTATTACCTGATTCATTGTGTTACACACACTTGGGAGGGAAAATGAGCTCATCCATCAGCTGATAATGTTTATCTGTGCTGTTTTCTTCTGAGCCGATGACTTTCAGTAGTGAAAATACATGAATAGCTTTGTAAGCTTCTCTGGGATAAAGACTTGGCCATTTCTCTATGATTCATACGCGAATAGTCTTTCACTCCGTGCACCTAACCTTTCTGCTAGACCAATCTGACCAATCACGACTGCACAGGGACCTGCATTCCAGGTCTCCAACACTATTTGAAGTCAGAAGCTCTTGTTGAGGAATTCTTCCGGTTTTATGTGTAGAATATGCTGTGCTTTGCTATGGAATAGCTCCCTTTAGGAGGGTGCTCCCTGTTTTAAAATACATTTTTATTGATTTCAGAGAGGAAGGGAGAGGGAGAGAGAGATAGAAACATCAATTGGCTGCCTCCTACACTGTCCCCACAGGGGACTGAACCTGCAGCTCACAATGTGGGCATGTGCCCTGACCAAGAATTGAACCTTGACCTCCTGGCTCATAGGTTGATGCTCAACCTCTGAGCCACACTAGCTGGGCAGAAGGGTAGGAGCACGCCTTTCATTAGGAAGGCGTTTTGCTATATCTGAAAAAGAAAGTGTTTCTAATGGAAAAGAAAACTCCGAGAAAATATAGCTAACATCGGCTCTCCTCAATTCAGAAAAAGTTCCCAGTAGAGTATCTCCCTCGTAAGAATGTGCTACAGCCTTCCCAGGCCCTTCCCTGCCTCTTTTTGCCTTCTACTCCTTTTCTTATAAACAAATAACTCTCTTAGACTAATGTTTCCACTGTATTATTTTTATGCTATTCCTTATGTCTTTCACCTCTGTTTAATAAGCAAGGTCCATATTAAGTATCTTGGCATTCCAGGTGCCCTTAAAACTTTCCCTAAACTATATGCAACCCCTGCCCTGCAAGAACCTGAGCCTCTTTCCAACATAATGCACACTGATTTGCACCTACCACTCATCTCTCAAATGGGCACTTAAGCTTTCTTTTATTTCTGTTATGTCTGCTGTCTCTCTATGTACAGGACCTGGCCCCTCCCTCCGCCACCCCCCCCCTATTTAGACTATAAGCCAAGACTTACCCCCTTGGGTTGAAGGAGGCCCTCAATGAATATGCAAGATTACCATGATAGAGTTGTAAGGTCAATTTTTCTTCCAGGAAATGCTAGTTGAAATAATCATTTGCTATAGCATTTAATGTTAGGCCCTTAAGGTGTGTGTGGTGGTGGGAAGGGAAAGGGAGGATGGAAAAAAAATAGTCTCCAACCCAACTGAAAATATGTAGATCAGCCCAGCCCACATGGCACCATGGTTTACTGTTGACCTATGAACCAGGAGGAAGTTGCTGGGGTTCTTGTTCCAGCATCAAGAAAGGTTCAGCAATCTGGAGAAGGCTGTGCATAGATTAAATAGGAGTCCTGAGGTAAAGCATAATTTTGAAAGGCATTTGGGGGTCAGAGGAGCTTAGTTTAAAGGAAACTAAAATCTAAGTTCTAAATCTAAGGTCTCCTCATCTCAGGACCCCATGCTTTTTATTAGCACAATTTGTCCTGAGGCAAGGCAGAGATAGACACTTCAAAGGGTATACACAAGCATTGTCCTAATGGAAGAATTAGCCTACGGCTGTTCAGGTGTTTGGCCAGTAGGAGGCAATAACAAGTAGATTAAGATGCCCTGAGCTCTCTGACAGCCAAGCAATCATCCCTTTTCAGGTTTGGGGAAATGCCATCAGCCATTCCCAACAGGTGACTACATGTGTGACTCAACCCTGTTGAGTCCCCAAGTTCCATCCACCTTTTGATGAAACTCTTGCAATTATGACATGCTAGAATTGGCTTCCAACAGGAAGTCACATTTTTACTTCTGATCTGGGCACATGCCCAGGTTGTGGCTCAATCCCCAGATCCCCAGTGTGGGGTGTGTAGGAGGCAAGCTGATCAACGATTCTCTCTCATCATTGAGGTTCCATCCTTTCTCCTTCTCCCTTCCTCTTAGATGTTTACACAGGACCTAGACATTAATCACAATTCAATATATGCTGTATCAAACAATGTAGGCTGACATGTTACTCTCTTGCTCTCTTCCAATATAGCTGGAAACATTTTGCAGCCCATACCGTTTTAGGAAAGTATTCTGGAGGTGTCTGGGAAACTTTTATTTCCTCTGTCTTCCAGTCTTGAACATGGAAGAGAGGTAGCTTGGAAAGCTCTCCTGTCCTTTTGCTTAGACAGGCCAAGAGAATCACAGAGAAAGGCATCAGTGCCAGCATTGAAGCAACTGCTGGTGGCATTTCATCTCACTTGCAATCAAAAGACCATCTATCTGATAGAGGCCACAGCCACTATTATTATCACTCTTTATAGAAACTTTATTCTCCTGTGGATGAACTAATGAGCCACATACAGAACAAAGAATAGTTAATAACTTGATGCTTCCTGGCTATATTATTCACATGAGATCCTACATTGAATAAGAATATCTATTGGACATGAAAATAATTTGCCTTTCACAAATTTCTTTGAGTACCAGAAAATGGGGTCTTTTAATATTTAAATGTGGGAAGAATGAATTATCAAGCTGGAAGACATGATTTTGTAGGATTCTTTTAGATGCATGAATAACTGGTATCATTGAGCACTAACTTTTTGCTAGGTAAGCAGTGAGACAGATACCATCATATTTGAACACCATCATATTTGGTCATTTCAGCTATGCTGTGTGGTCAGTACTACAAACTGCTGTACCAAGGAGGGATGTGCCTGGAAAAGTTAAGTGTTTTGTTCAAGATCAAATAGCTGCAGAGGTGGGGATCAAACAACTTTGCCCACTTTTAAATCTGTAATCTGAAACATTCCTTTATATTCTCTCATGACACAGTCTAATCCAGAGAATTAAAAATACACAAAAATTACGACTTATAATTTTAAATACATTTTGTTTGGTATTGTTAGCCCCAAAACAACATACTTCAAAAATGCCTTTTAGTCATTCAGTCAACGCTTATTTAGTGACTACTCTGTGCAGATGTTAGGCCCTAGGAATGTAACACTAGACAAATTATTCCTTGGTTTCTGCCTACAACAAAAGTTAATGTTAAAATAAACAATAACTATTAACATAAGTCTTATGTGAGGAGTTAGAGGTCACATCACCCATTTTGTGGGGTTAGAGATGGTACTGAACTATTTAATCTGAGATCTAAATGGCAACAGAGGAACCTAAGGGGAAAAGCCAAGAGTCTTCTTGTTAAAGAGAATAACCTGTGACATTCAGGGGAAAAGAGTGGATATAGATTAGACTTAGGAGTCAAATGATAGTGAGACATGAGAGCTTTAACAATTATTTATTTATGTACATTTTTAACTAAAAGAAATAGGAGTTATTAAAATGAGCTTTCCGTGCCAGAATATACACGCTCAGGTTTGCCTTTGAGAAAGGTCACTTGGGCTTATGGTGCAGGGAATAAATTATAGGCACTTGCCGGAAAGCAGGGAGAGTTCCTGCTCATTTGAATATCTGTCTTAGGTTGACAGTCCAGAGGCATTTGCAATATCCCAAGACGTGGTGATGAAGCCCTAACTTGGATGGGGACAAAGCATTCTGGAAACGCTGGTATCAGTGGATGGCCTGGTGCTCCAGTAGGCCAGCAGGGTGTGAAGACTAAGCAGCCATTCCCTCTGCTCCTAGGAGTGATGAGTTTTAAGGAGTTTGAGTGCAAGGAGGTGTTTGATGAGAAGACTGAGAATATCAATTGTGTCGTATGAGTTTCATTGTGTGGGATGTAAGGATAAAGGGGTCAAAAGAGAGAGAAGAGAGAGACCCAGTAGAGGATGAGTTGACTTACAACTCAACAAATAAAACTGCAGTGTTTAAGAGATGCGAGGCTAAGGGAGTATTGGCATCTTACAGGGGTTTAGAAATTTGCCTATGACCTTGGGAAGTTCCTGATGAAATGTTTTATAATAATTTAAGGTTGGAGGGGAAATCATCAATATTCTCTTCTTGGATGAAAGATACATAAGTCTTCTAGGATTTAACTATGGCTTCCTCTCTGTAGGCCCCACAGTGGCAGCTGTGTGAGGCCTTGGCATCCTCATGTAATGCCAAGCAGGACTAATGGGTGCAGAGAAGACAAAAATGAAAGCAGAAAGAGAGGAGTTACGAACACAACTCCTGCCTTCAGGGAGTTTACAACCAAATCAGAAAGACTGCGGATGTGTTTTTTTTGCTTTTTTCTGAATAATTATGTATCACCTTTAACGGTGTTATAAGCATTTTTCCCTCTTGTCTGATTTTGTTGATTAGCTGCTTTTTTCTTCCTTTTTAGTTCATGGCCTGGGAAAGAATACTGCATGTTCTAAAGCAGGCCAATAACCTCGTTCTGTCTGAGGAGCAGCAGAAGATAAGATATTTTAGTCCCTGAATTGATTGAGAACGCATCAGCTTTGCAAATGAAAGCAACCAATGAATGCATGGATATATAAGACAACAGACTGTTGTCTCTCTCTCTAAGTAAAAAAATTTAAAAACACACACAAATATGCTGTATTGAGGGACTGCTACTTTTGGAAGAATGTTCTATATATCAAAGCCACAATAGGCTAAATATAAAAGGACCAAATTTTACCAGGGCCATCAGGAATAACTTTGTCCAAAACCTTCCTTTTGGAAATAAAGAATTTCATGAATAGGAAAATTTAGCGTGTATCTGATATCTTATTTTTAGCAGGCGATCTAAGTTTCTGGTTTATAAGCCAGAGCGCCTTCCACATGAACTATTTTTCTAAGAAAAAGCATGCATCCATTTATCTCATTCTTCCCAAAACATTTTTAAATAGCAGAAACTGTATTCCAACACCCTAACAAAGTTTTTAAACAATTTATTTTATAGAGAGATCTTAATTTTTATTTATTTATTATTATTTTTTCTTTTTTTCTTTATTGATTAAGGTATTACATATGTATCCTTATCCCCCCATGGTCCCCCATCCCCTACTCATGTCCTCACCCCCTTAGTGTCTGTGTCCATTGGTTATCTAATCTAATAAAAGAGTAATATATAAATTGACCTTCACTCTTTTATACCCACAAGCCATGCCCACCAACCAATCCAGAGCAAGTATGCAAATTAACTCAACTAAGATGGCAGCAGCCACAGAGCTGGAGTTGACCCAGGCAATGGAGGAAGCCAGGGCCTGCAGGCCCTGAGCTCTACTCAAGGCTACAAAGGTTCAATTATAGAAGATAAGCAAACCTCAGATACCTAACAGGCTGGGACCTTGGGTTGCCAGGGGCAACCCAGGCTTCCAGAGCAGGGCACCAAGGCAACAAAGTTTAAATTATAGAAGTTAAATAAATCCCAGATACCAGCTTCCAGCCAGGCATCCCAGTAGGGACCCGAACCCCGAAAGGGCTGTGGGTAGCCTGAAACGGCCATCACCCAGGCTGGCCAGGCACACCAGCAGGTGGACATCCCCCGAGGGGTCCCAGACTGCGAGAGGGCATAGGCCAAGCTGAGGGACCCCCTCCCCCCACCTAGTGCACAGTTTTTTTGTGCAGTGGGCCTCTAGTGCTTATATACATGCATACAAGTCCTTTGGTTGATCTCTCCCCCTTTCCTCCATCCTCCCCTGCCTTCCCTCTGAGGTTTGCTGGACCTTAATTTTTAAACCTCAGGTTGCCAGACTATAACTGAAATGGAAGTTTCTAAGAGTCACTATTAAAAGTGTTGCAGGCTCAATCCCCAGTGTGGGGAGTTCAGGAAGCAGCTGATAGGTGATTCTCTCTCACCACTGATGTTTCTATCTCTCTCTCTCTCCCCCTTCCTTTCTGAAATCAATAAAAATATAACTAAAAAACAAACAAATACAGATACAGACAAACTTCATAGAAACTTCATAGAAATACTGAAAGAGAAAGCCAGAAAGTAAGCATCCATTTATTTACTCATTCATTTATCAAATATTTATTCAATAAGTAAAATAGGATAGCTACTAAACAATAATGGCTTCTCAAGATATAGCCTCTACCCAAAATAATATATTGTTAAAATATAAAATCAGAGCTTAGCAGAAAGAAAAATCCTTGTCTTCTAGAGAGATCAGTATAGGGTTCACCAAAGAGATGACATATGGGCGCTCAGATGATGAAGATGTAGATATGGGTAGACATAGGAAACTTGAGGTTTAATGGTCTTTAAAAACTAATAGTAGGATTAAACAAGGAAGGAAACTTGTTTGGGTAGCGTATTCCATTTATTTGTTTAGGGATATATGCCAAGCATGGAATCAGAATGCAGAGGGGTCTGGGTCCTAAGCAGTGGAGAGTTCAGACCAGTTTTTCAGCACAATCAGACTTCTTTTGTAAGAATTGAGAACTAGGTACAAGACAGGCAACAAGGAGACTAGGGAAGTGGGTTTTGTAATAGTCTAGAGTACAGTTATTGGAGATGTCCAGGCTGTATTGGTGATGAGCATGGAGAGAAGATAAAGATTTGGACAGGAGACTGTACTACTTCTCAAGTGCTATTGGCTTTTATATGTCACTATGCATGGGTGCTGATAGAACATTTGGCATGAGTTACACTTCACTGCCTCAGCATGCAGGCCCTCACCCAGGACCTCTTCCAAGAGTTGGCTGACATCAGTGGAAAAACATTCAATGACATCTCTCTCCCAAACAATACCTTTCTCCTAGCCTTGCTTATTCCTCCTGTAAAAGAAAAATCCTTTCTGTCTGACATTTGCACACCTATGGTCTGAATATTCTGCTTATTGCTATAGTCTCCCTTCTCCTGTTGTAATAATTCTTCCCAATAAAATCTCTACCTAACTTATTTTTACTTTATAGCTTAGAGATTCTTATTTGTTCAGGTTTCATATTGCCCCTTTTTTTTTCTTTCTCCTAGATCCTCTGTGTACTACATATATTATGTTTCTGATATGTGGACTTGCTTTAAGGAACATATTGCCTTTAATATCTATTTAAGATAACAGCATTTAAAGTACTGTGTCTATGTCACCCAATGTAAATGACATCATACAGGTAAAGCACACAGGACAGGATCTGCCACAGAGCAACCCCAAATAAGTATGGGCTGATTAATGTTATGATTATAAATGTTATTACATAATGCAAATCTTAGCTCATTCTTTCCCTGATAAAATTCTTGCTCCCTATGCCAAAGATAAAATCTAAGCTTATCATAAATTGCATGGTCCTTTATAATGAGGATCCTGTCCACCTATTCTACCTGTGGCAGGGATGCTTACTTCATTTACTTTTTGAGCTTCCAAGTTTTACAAATATCAGAGTTTCTTATTCTTACATGTGGTATTTCAACAGCCTCAAGTGCCCTACCTTCTCATCCCTTGATTAATATGAAAATAGTTCTTGCATATTATTGATATTTGAAACTATAATATAATGAAGTGTCAAAAACAAGTCAAAAGGACCCTTCTTAGAGATTTTTATTTTTAACTTCTGTTTTCTCTCAGTTTTCCTGTATTTAGGATCATTTTATTCTATTTTATTATAAACTAGAGGCCCAGTGCATGAATTCATGCACAGGTAAAGTCCCTCAGGGTGGCCTGCGGAGATCAGGCCCCAGCTTGTGCCCCCCAATCTCACAACCTTGTAGCCCTGCAGCCCTGTCTTGGCCTGGCACCATCCTCTCACCTGCTCCACCATCCGCTCTCCTCGGCCATTGAGGCCGGTAGTGTCTCCACTGCCACCCACTGCCAGCACTGCATCACCAACGCCCACCATGTTCTGCGCTGCCCCCTAGCAGTCAGTGCACATCATAGTTAGCAATTGAACGACTGCCCAAGGGGACAACTTGCATATTAGGCTTTTATTATATAGGACACAATGCTATGGAATAACGTATCTATGTAAATAAAACATTTTTAAACATTCTTATCAGTGATTGTATGATAGTTCATTTTGTATACAATCTATAATTTATGTGACTAATTTAATAGTTTTTAGCTTTTTATGTTTCATCTATTTTCTGGTTATTATTAAAATGAGTATTTCTGTACATGTACATTTCTCAACATTTTTTATAATTACCCACAATTTCATTATTTTCATAGAATCATTTGCCAGAACTGGGTCACTAGATCAAAGAATGTAAATATTTTAAAAGTTTATACTCCCAGAAGTGCACATAATTTCTGCCTGTACTCTATTCATCAAGATTGCAAAGGTTCATTTTAAATCTTTTGCTCCTTTACTATTATTATGCATCCTACTAAAACAACAATCATACTTTTTGAGCGCCAAACATATGCCAGACTCAGAAGGAAATACTGTATTAAAAAATTATTATGTCATGTAAGTATAATATATAAGCATGTTTCACTTATTTTTTTAAAACAATATTTTAAAAAACTAAATGAATACTTATATTTTTAACTCAATGACTGTATCTTCATTTTCTTTTGAAGAGCTAAATGAATGTAACTTCATTTTTATAATTAACAATTAATGCTATTATCAGGCATTTGTGTGAGTCCATACTTCTGTATTTTTCAATGATGTTGTAAGCATCCTTGTGTACAAACATTTGTGTTGGTTTCTAATTATATCCTTAGGTGGAATTTTTGGAGACTGAATCATGAATTTAAAAGAATGTATTTGCTAAATACATCTGGGCTTATGCTATTGTGGGAGCTGGTTAAGCGGTCACTGGCATGGCTGTTTTCTGAATGTCTGACGCTGGATCTTGAAGTCTGCAGGGAAGGTAGTCAGGATGGGAGAGTGGATGTAAAGAAGTGAGGGACAGCAAGAGCAAGCTGGGGCCCACAGCGCTAGGACATCTACTCATGCACATCCTAAAACAAACATAAAAACAACAACAACAAAAGCACAGAAAGTCAAGAGATACGATGACATTAATGATAGCTAACCCTTATATAGCACTTACTATATCCAGGCACTGTTTAAAATGTGTAATACGTATATAATAAAACATTTAATTCCCACAATAGCCCTATGAGATAACTACTATTGTCCTTTATATCCATGAGAAAAATTGAGGCTCAGAGATATTATGTAACTACTAAAGGACTCTTGGATAATATGCTTGCATCCAAGAAAATTTTGAAAAAAAAAAACAACAACAAAAAACAAAAATGATACTTTAATTTACTAATATAATTTTGTTTTACTTTTCTTTTTTCCTGGTACTTCCTATTGTCAAAACTTGGTCATAGGGAGACATCTGTTGTCAGGCAATCTGAAGCAGAGTCCGAGGCAGGAGGCAGAAAGGTTTGTAGTCATTCTGAATTTGCCATTTCTGTTGTGACCTCCAGCAGTTCAACTTTCTTGAGTTTTATTTTCCTTATTGATAGCTATTCAGTGATTAACTTATTGGCTCCATGGTGTGTTGATTGCCTGTATGTCATTGTTTTTAAACATTTTGGGTTTAATCTCAAAATCTTGAAGTTGTTTTCAAGGCAAAGAAAGCTGCATGGTTAGGCTGTAAAATTCCAAAGAATGAGAAAAGAAGGAAGAAGGGAAGCTTCTTTTTGACATGTGTAAAGGCATTCATTAAGCTTTAGCAGATCTATTTGAACTTGTTTTATCTTTAAACAAAACCCACAATATATAGCAAGAGAGCTAAAACAATAAAAAAACAATTTATTGTCACTTAGCACAGAATAGTAGATTAATTTGTCTTGAATACAGAGAAGCAGCCAGACCAAAAACAGCAATGAGTGTAGAAATTAAGGTGATGACTAGGGATTCTAAATCGATAGACTGAGGTGAGGGATCAGAAAATCTATATGTTCAAAATGCCAAGACATATTCAAAGTGAGCTGAGTTCAGACATATTCGAAGTGAGCTGAGTTCAGAACCACCACTCCAGGCATCAATGAGACTCATAGGAGTTCTTAATCAGTACTATAAAGAATCAGATTTGCATTTCAAAATTATCTCTTTTACCTTGTTGGAGAACTAGAGGCCCATTGTATGGATTCGTGCACCAGTGGGGTCCCTTGCCTGGCTTGTGGGGATCAGGCCATAGCTGACTCTCTGACATTTCCCAAAGGGTCGCGGATTGTGAGAGTGTACAGGTCAGACCTAGGGACCCCACCGGTGCACGATCGGGGCCGGGGATAGACCACGGGAGCGCTCTAGGATGTGTCAGGACAGTCTCTCCCAAACCCAATCAGGGCCAATCAGGGCCAGCCAGTTGAGGAGGGACAGTGGGAGGTTGGCCAGTCAGGAAGGGACAGTGGGTGCGCTCCAGGGCATGTCTGGCCCATCCTGCCCCATCCCAATCAGCCAGACCCCACCAGCAAGCTAACCTATTGGTCAGAGCATCTGACCCCTGGTGGTCAGTGCATGTCATAGCTACTGGTTGACTGTTCTCTTAGGCTTTTATATAGATAGGTTAAAATAGAAAACAAAAGAAAGTCTAAAGAACCTCATAAATTAAAGATTTGTAATATTACCTAAGGAAATGAGTAGGAATATTCTTACCTGAACCCGTTTTTGCATATTGTAAGTTATATGTTGTTTTCTCTCGAGTTTGAAGAGCATGTGACATTAAACTTGTAAATACTGCATCACAAGGGAAATTAGTCAAGCATTCTGAAAGTGTTTTTACTCTTAATGTGGTATACAGGAAGATATTAGAATAAGTTTAATCAATTTATCTATCATTGTATCAATGTTGTTTTTATACCATGTTTTTGTTGTTTTTCTATCATGTCTTTGTTGTTGTTATATCATGTTATTATTGTTTATTTATTCATCAATTTATACATTATTTTCATATATATTTTACTAATATTCTTTCATTTCTTACACTTTTATTATAGAGAAAGTGCAAATAGTGATATTAAAATATTTTTTCTAATTAATTTCCTTTCAATGTGCATGAATCCATGCATCAGATCACTAGGATATACATAATACACACTATTCTCTGCCCAGTTCTCTGCCATCAGGTTAGTGAGCTCTGTCGTGATTTGTTCTAAAACTGGAAACTGAACATAATCCAATGTTTATTTTTATAATCCTTTCACTTCATTGTAGGAAATTCTTGTTTAAAATAAAATTATATAGGTTAAGGAAAGTCCAACTGTTTTCTTTGTGTAGCATCTTCAAGCTGATGCTGATTGGTTCAGTTTCAGTTGTGATATAATTTAAAAGGAAACAATAAATTGAAAAAAGAGAATGAGCAAAGAAGAGGAAGGAAATGGGGAAGAGACAAGGAAGAATAAAGGAATAAAATTGGAGTGAGTGGAGGCAAAGGGTGATGCAGAAATGAGTTTGAAAATGATTTTGAAGGAAAGAACCAGGAACAAATTAACCTTATCTCCATTTTGCCCATAACCCACTATGGCTCTTACCAATACAGTTCCCATGGGTATCACTTTAGTATGATACAGAATGAAAAGAGCTGTTGGTGACATTTCCTTTTAGATAACAAGTACATGATTTTCACACAATAATAGCTTAATATTAGACTTAAAGTAAGAAAAATTCACACTCACACAAGACATAATTTGAAAAATATTCAAATTATATACAATTTCAATTAGTAATATAATCATTAGCATATCCTTACTTCAATGTTCATCTTTGTCTTTGACAAAGTTGCCTTTTATCTGAGGTGTTCGTGAAAAGCAGAAAAAATTTAGAAACCTCCCAACATTTTTATGGCTAATCACAAAGGACTGTTGTGCTTTTATATATCTGGTTATCAGAATCATCTCTACTCTGCTTCAATTACTTTTATAAAACTCACAAATAAGACCCACCTCCATCTTTCCTCATGACTGAAGTAAAACTGGTGATGACTCTTTTATTTGCCTCTGAAAAACCAGGTTCCATTAAAAAATATTCATCTATTAATGAAAATTCTGCTACTGCAATATCATGAATACTATCACTTCCTTAATTTGGGGGTAAATTATATCTTCTACACTCTCTCTTTAGTGATCAGTTTCTGGAACTCCTTATCATGCTCTATTATATTGCACTATTTAACACATCATAGCGGTTCCTTTCTTCAAGTGGCAGTTTGTAGCATTTATGTTGTGTGGTTTTTTTTGTATTTTACAACAATGCAGTATGCACTTTCACTTGTCCTTTTTCTCCAGTAGAATCTGAACTTCCTGTTTAAGAAACTGATGTTATGTTGTCTCTTTGAAAACTATCATAATACCAAAGCATAGGAGTTGTGTGTTTTTAATATTTTGTGAATAAATGAAAGCATAGATGCATGAATAAATGCAATAGAATATGTAGTTGACATGAAACACTTGACAATAAGACACGCAGTATCCATAGATGTTTATAGTTCTCCTTTGAGTGCATTGGTTAACTGCCTGAGAACTTGTTATCACAAACAAATCTCTTCTTTGTGAATTTTAATTAGAAGAATTATGATGTGCTCCATAGTTACATCAGATAGTAATTATGGTTGCCTTCTCAACTCCTAACTAAACTGGTAGAAAACAGTAGAAACATCCCGAAATAGCAATCCCAGCCTCATGTATCAGTTATCTATTGCTGAATAGTGTCCTAGAACGCACCTTAATGGCTTAAAATAATACTATTTTTTCATCTCAATTATCTACCTGGTATGAGTCTGTTAGGCACTTCTATTTATTATGTATGAACTCAATCACACAACTCAGTCAGCTGTGAGTCCTCCCGGTATCTCTGCTAAGTTTGGCTGGGCTTGGCTAGGCAGTTCTGGCTTCTGCTGGGAGTCATTCACATGCCTGATAACTGGCTGGCTGCCATTCTAGTGTGACTGGCTTGACTAGGTCACCTGTCTTGCACCCTCCAGTAGGCTAGTTTTGTCTTGTATCTGTAGCATGGCAAAAGTACAAGAGGAAAACCAGAAGCGTATAGATATCCTGGAGCCTAGCCTTGGAAATGACATTCAACGGCATACTATTGACCAGATCAAGTAAGTCATGAAGGCAGCCCAGAGTCAAGGCTGGGAAAACAGAACCATCTTTTGATGAAAAGAGCTACAAACTTACATTAAACAGGGTGTGCACCCAGGGGGGAGTGAAGCATTGGAAATATATCTGCAATCAGTCTATCACACATCATTTGTCGAAATCAGAACAATTTTGCTCTCTCCTGGGATAAGTAAGCAAAAGCCAATCTTAAAGAAACACTTTAACCCAGGAGATATTTAAGACCACAACGGAGACACTAAAAAAGAAAAAGAAAATGAACCCTGAAATGTTTGATTTCCTACTGTGTGTGAGTTTCAGTGTGTACTCAGCACATTTGATTTATTAGGTTATAAGATTCTCACTATAAAGACCCTCCCCAAGAAGATATTACCCTCCCCTTATTTTACAAACAAACAAAAAAAAACTGAAGTAAAAGAATTTTAACTATATTTTTCAATGTCACAATTCAAATAAGTGGCTGAGCCACAATTCTGATCCGGTTCCAAAACTCATGTTCTTTACTTGACCACAACTGCTGCTCTTGCTTGCTCCTCTGTCTTTTTGGTTTGCTTAATTCCCCCAAAGTACAATAAGCCTTAGAATACAGAGACCTTGCATCCCTTTTCAAACATCCATTACTTCTAGCAGAACGATGCTATTGGTTTGCAAGTATGAATATATTCAAATCTCTTATTATTAAAAGTAAGAAGTCTCAATTAGATTTGGAATAAATAAATAGAAAAGTCTGTTTCAATGGTACTAAGAAAAATAATAAAATATTCTTGGAATCAACAAGGACACAATGATAATAATTCTTTCCCCCTCATGATTATAGCTCCAAAGCTCATTAACTCCCCTACAATCTCCATGAATAAAAATCAAAGACAGTTACTGAGGAGGTTTGGGAGGGATGGAGGCTTTCACTTTAGTCCCATACTGAATAATTCTGTAATAAGATAGTGAATAAAAACTAAGTTTTTATCAAGTTAGCCTATCCACCAAAGACAGATCTTTTCAACGTGGTCCCCAGGAGAGTGAGGTAGCTGTAGGGAATCTCTTCAGCTGCTGCTTTTTCCTGCTTTTGTTCAGGAGGCAGAAACAAATCTTCCCAGAATGAGCCCTTTAAATATGAAATGATCACCAGAGGCTAATTGAAATAACAGACAATTGAAACACATTATGCATTCTTTCGTTAAATAAGAGACTTAAATTATAAATCCTTCAAGACTAGAAGGTATGAAACAAGTTGAAATGCAATCAAGTGTCAGAATTAATGACATCTCCAAGTTATTTCTTATAGAACCTCTTGAAATGCATGAAGGATTGGGGAACTCAGTAATCTTAATCAAACTTTCCTCAAGTTATGTTTAAAAGAAAAAGTGGACCTTAAGATCAGCTTCTCAATCTCTACCTGAAAATATAAATCTTTTTTTGCTTGTTTCTTTGTTTTTCTTCTACCGACTTCACTCCTTTTTAACTAGCATTTGATTGAGCAAGAGGTTGCCTGGGCAGCATGACCTTTTTCAAGTCATCAAGTCGGTTCTATCTTCCTTGGTTATTATTATTACTAGGGGCCCGATGCACAAAAATTTGTGCACTTGGGGGGTCCCTCAGCCCAGCCTGTGCCCCTCACAGTCTAAGACTCCTCAGGGCGTGTCCACCTGCTGGCATGCCTGGCAAGCCTGAGTGAGGGGCTGATGGCTATTTGCAGGCTAGCCAAGCCCCCCAGTGTGGACCCTCACCCCATTGGGGTGTGGCAAGCCTGAGTGATGGGCTGAGGGCCGTTTTCAGGCTGCCCACAGCCCCTTCAGGTTTTGGGTCCCTACTGGGGTGCCTGGGCAGCCTGGGTGAGGATCTGAGGGCCATTTTCAGCCTGTCCACAGTCCCTTCAGGGCTCGAGTCCCTACTGGGGTACCTGGCCAGCCTGGATGAGGTGCTGAAGGCCTTTTTCAGGCTTTCAGGCTGCCCACAGCTCCCATTGATCCAAGGCCCCAGCGAGGCTGGCTGGAATCAGGTTTCTGGGGTTTATTTATCTTCTATAATTGAAACACTGTTGCTTTGAGCTGAGGCCTAGGCAGGTAAGGAAGCCTCCTGTTTGTTTCAGCTCTGTGGCTTCTATAATTGAAACATTGTTACCGTGAGCAGAGACTCAGCCAGCCTAGGGAGGCAGTTGCAATGGAAGCATGCTGTTTGTTTACTCTAGCTCTGTGGCTGCCGGTCACCATCTTGACTGGGTTAATTTGCATTCCACAGCTCTGATTGGCTGGTGGGTGTGGCTTGGATGGTGGGCATGGCTTAGGCGTCCAGGAGAGATGGTTAATTTGCATATTACTATTTTATTAGGTTAGATGTGAAGTTCACTAAAATGGATAATTCTATGGAGTTTCATGCTGAAAATTGTACCAAGTTGATAATGTTGGAAGTAAAGTCACTTCCAAGAGCTGAGGAACCCTGCTGCTGCTGAATTTAATGTGAATAGATATCCACGTGATGTGTTTGGCTGACATTTTGTTTTACTAGATCAGCCTGTGAGTGACTAAAATGATTTGGTTCAACAAAGGAGTGAGGGTCTGTGATAGGACCTACTGACGAACACTGTACATTTGTGTCCAATGTCCTACTCAGCAGGAATCAATTTTTTCCTAACACATACAGATACTGGAGAAATAAATTAATATCCCTGACACTTAAAAAATCATCAGGCCTAATGAATGGCACAAGGAGCTGATGTCCTCCTGAGCCAATAAAATTTAATGTGTCTTTTATGAAATTTTGACTAAAATAGGATATAGACTGGGACAAAAGAACTTTAAGTATGCAGATGTCAAAAGCTCTATGGAACAAAATAAGTAGTTATAAAATGAACAAAATCACCTACATTCAGAGTCTGAAAATCACTGCCATTACTTTAATGACAAAAAAGAAAACTATAAAAAATAATTTATTAAAAAAAAACACTAGAGAAATAGAACATTCATCTTCCCAAATTTCAGGAGAATTAAATGAACTCCTCTCTGAGATATACCATGTGTTTTGTTTTTACTTATTACAAAGTAAAGACCCTTTGATCCCTGTAGTACTTCAGAGAAATCTAATTATCTAAAAATATTAGAAAGAGATAAAGAAAAATGCCATATATATATATATATATATATATATGAAAGAGTTTAATTTAGAGTTGGAAACAAAGAATGTTGACTTCAAGGTCTAGACTCAAGGGAATTTCTGTATTTCCATTGGAATATTAGGCAAGAGTTCTTTTGAGATAAAAGCTCTGACTCTGTATGAACTAGTGTCATGTCATGTTATGTATAAATCCACCAAATTAATGTCATCATAAAGCTGTATAACCTCAAAGGAATTGCATAAATAAACAACATTGCTCAGAAATGCACTTCCTTACACATAAACAAGTTCAAGTCCTAAGGTTGAAAAAATCTTTAATTTTCCATGTTATAAAACCATAAATGACTTTTTCCATGTTATAAAAACATAAATGACTTTTTTTTCTAAATCATATTATTAAGAAATGTCTGGATGTCTTTGTCTGGCTTGTAATCATATATTAAACCATCTTGACTGCCTTGTATGCATTGTCTAGACTAGATTATGAGTTCCCAAAGGACTGATACACTGTCATTATAAGTTGGAATTCCAGGTCCTTCTGCAAATATTTAAAGAGAAGAACCTTTCTTCATTGTGGAGTAAACAGAAGTACCTTAGGAATCAGCAAGTTCACAATGACTGGCCATCATGATCTGGCAGGGTTAAGACATTAAATTAATTATCACACCATAGATAATTTTTAAATTACACTTTTAATTTTAGAATAGTTTCATTATCAATAGTTTCATTATCAATATCTTAAGTTTGTATGAGGCACATATGACAATTAGGGAAGCAATTTTGTCACATGATTCAATAGAATCCATACTTTGCTCAGATTTCTGTAGTTTTATCTAAGTTCTTTTTCTGTTCCAAGATTACACCCTTGATACTATAGTACATTTAGTTATGATATATTTTAGGCTTCTTTTGGAAGTGACAATTTCACAGACTTTCCTTGTTTTTTTGATAATCTTGATAGTTGTGACAAGTGCTGGTCAGGTATATTGTAGAATGTACCTGATTCAAATTTGTTTAATGTGTTCCCCATGATTATACTGGACTAAACTGGATTATACTGTGGTTTGGGGGACTAAAACCACAGAGGTAAAGTACAACACTCATCATATCAAGGGTACATATGTATCATGTGACTTATCACTGCTGACATTAATCTTGATCACCTGGCTTAGGTAGTACATAACTATTTCTAAGTTATTTATGTCCTTCAAGAGCCAGTCTATAAATATAACTATTAGTGTGTTTGTATACATATGTGTGTTTAAAAAATACAGGGTGGGACAAAAGTAGGTTTACAGTTGTGCATACAGGAGACAATAATTTATTCTTGTATTATTATTTACTAGTGGCCCAGTGCATGAAATTTGTGCATGAGGGGAGGGGTACCCCTCAGCCTGGCCTGCACCCTCTCCAATCTGGGACCACTCAGGGGATGTATGACTGCTGGCAGTTGGACATCCCTCTCACAATCCAGGACCACTGGCTCCTAACTACTCACCTGCCTGTCTGCCTGATTGCCCCTAACCACTCTGCCTGCTTGCCTGCTCGCTCCCTACTTCCCCCGATTGCTGGCCTGCTCACCCCCAACTGCCTCCTCTGGCTGGCCTGGCTGCTCCCAACTGCCCCCTCCCCTTGCTGGCCTACTCGCCCCAGCTGGCCCCCTCTGTTGGCCTTCTCACCTCCAACTGCCCTCCCCTCCTGGCCTGATCTCCCTTGACTGCCTCTGCCTTAGCCCCACCACCATGGCTTTGTCTGGAAGGATATCCAGAAGTTCTCCTGGTCTAATTATCATATTACCCTTTTGGTAGTATAGGTTGTATTCTTTTCCATATAAACAACTGTAAACCTACTTTTTCCATGTACATATACCATATATATGTATATCTGTGTATATATATTTTACTTAATACACAATGGACACCATGCTATAGACTCATGTACTGAGAGGGGACTTGTCATTCTCAAGAGCAGCATAGTATTTCATTATATAAATGGACTAATTTTTTAAACTATCACCTATTGAAGAATATACACTTTGTTTTGACTTTTTTACTTTTACAAACAATGCTGCAATGAGTATCTTTGTATATATTGAGCTCAAAGTATAGAATCATCTGTAAGACGAATTCTGCAAAATACAATCCTGGGACAGGTATATACATCTTCAATTTGATGGGCGTGACAATATTAAACTCCCTGAAGTTGCAACAATTTGCATTGCGTACCTGTTTCTTCATACACTTGCCAACACAATATATTATCAGATATTTTTAACCTTTTTTAACCTGATAGGTAAAAATAAAATATTTTATCACAGTTTAAATTGGCTGTCCTTGTGAATGAAGGCAAGTCTCTTTTCATATGTGTGAAAAACAACTGTTTTTCCTTTTCTAAGAAATGTCTTGGTCTTTTGCTTAGCTTTCTGTTGAATTGCTGATAATTTCTCATTAACTGGACATAGAAAATAAGCACATTATGGTATAATTTGCAAACATTTCTTAATGTATCAACATCTTACATTTTAAGATCTGTTTTTAAATCTGTCTTACACAGATTTTTTAGTTATTTGATTTGTAAGAGATGTTTAAAATATTTTCTGCATTTTGCCCTTTGATCTTTCAATGTTCTTTCTTAGAATTTTATTAATTTGTGTTTTAGAATTAAAACTTCAATTTAACCAAAATTTATTTTGGAATCCATACATACATGTATATATGTTATATGATATATATTTATATGTATATTACATATATATTAAATAGAGGGTGAAATCTTTTATGACTGATAAAGCAGTCATAAATCTCGTCTATCATTTTGTGCTAAGCTATTTACCTTGTGTTTTTTTAACTGGTGTTTTTCAACTTCTAAGCTGAAAAGAATGCTGTGGATGGAATTTCTGAGCTAGGTATAGTGGTCTTTTCTCTTTGGGTACCTAAATTCAAGGGTGAAATTATAGCACAGACATGTCCAGAATCGATCACTGGTTTCACTGAAAATGCAGTGAATTTACTCTTTTAATCAGAGAGATATTACTACTTGAGTAATTCTTTTTATGCTTAAAAATACACAAAATAACCTCTAAATAACAAAACTTAAAAATTATTTGCATGGAATTGGAACTATTTCTTTGTACTTTTGTTGATTAAATATTCTGATGGAAACAATTGATTACCTGTAAAGGTAAGACAGATGGACACATAGAATAGGTTATGTGATTCTTCACAAAATATCCCATGCTGTGTGCATCACAGTAAGAAGCCCCTCGTTCTGGCTTTATATAAATATCCCAATGGCCAATACTTTGTTCTTTCTTTTTTTAAGGAGCCCAATTATTCTTGAATAACAGCTGTGCAAGCTGTGAAGTAAGTGAATTAATCTTTTGCACTTTTGGTACAAGTTCAAGATCTTACAATCCGCATGAAATATATAGTTCTCTGCTCATTGCTGTAACATCCATGAGCTCTGGTCCATTTTAAGCAATGTTGAAAGTGTGGTTAAGGCCCAAATTGGCTTTATGTCTTTTTTCTTTCAGCATCTATGTAAAATGAGCCCCCTATTAAGCAGATATCTTCTTGTATTCTGTGTTTTAGCTCAAGAAAAATAAAGGGCTTATCTATCATTAGAACTTGGGGTATGGAGGGGAGATAAAAGGCCAACTGGCTCCAATTTTACCACATGCATTATTAAAATATTTGCCAACTACAGAGACTTTTCCAGCAATTGCCTACTACTAGTTCACATACTGATCTGATATGCTAGCAACGTTCATGGTTGGGACTGCCAAAGCCTTCCAAGGATTACATCACCCGCCACTGAAGGGAGCCATCTCCTTTATGAGACACAGACCACTGTACTTTAGGGGGGCAGAGCAAGAATAAGGAATAGGTATGTTTTTCAGGCTGAGAGTGTAGGGCACTAACTCAGGTTTACCATAAATTTAGGCAATGAAATGCAATTGTGAGGATTCTGAGAGAAATAGTTTTATATACTTTACGGTATTGTTTTCTAGATCTTAAAGGGACCTTTAAAAAAATCAATGTTTAATCAACTTAAGAATGAGGAAAGCATTCAGCTTTTACATAAGAATGGGTATAGGGAGTAAAGAGAAAATGATAGCAGCAGAAAGGAGACTGAATTTTATCTCATATATTCATTTGTTTCAACAGGATTTGTTAATCTTTCTCCTACAGTGTAATAATCTTTTCTTGATACCACACAGAGGCAATGATAAGAACTATCTGGATGATCCTTCTTAGCTTTTAAGCTAGTTGATAATAGGTTTGTATGTTTCTCCTAGTTCCCCCCCAAAAGAAACCAAACAAAAAATGTAAAACTTTAAGAGCACTAGTCATGGAAGAGTTTTATTATTCCCACAACAACAAGCACACTTAAAAATGTTTGTTCTTTGTGTGATTTTTTAAAGTCAGCATTAGCACCTTCCTTGAACTTGGAGAGCACAATTCTTCAATGTTCTCCTGCAATGAGTATATTTCAATTTGGGCTTTGAGTAGGTTTTTGAATGTCTTTGGCATTTTTCTCACTGCAAAGTTAAAAAATAAGAGAAAGAAAGAAAGAAAGAAAGAAAGAAAGAAAGAAAGAAAGAAAGAAAGAAAGAAAGAAAGAAAGAAAAGACAGACCTCCGTATAAGACTGTTATAGGTTTAAAGTAGTTAATGTACTTTAAGGTAGGGTGGTAGAAAGAACAACTTGACACCTGTGGTCTCTCACTGAGGGAGACAGTCTTATCATCATCTGAGGATTTTATCCACAGGCACATTCTCTGTTTGCTTTCGATGACCTTCAGCCAAAATATGACAGTTAATTTTGAGATGACTTTTCAACTATCCCAGCTTATCATGAGATACTAATTGCTTCAACAGAGGCCATGAAATTGCATTTGTCTGAGGTGCATTTTCCCCATTTTCTAAGTGGTTCACATAATAACAGGTATCAGTATTCTAAAATATAGTCTGTGGAAAGGTATGTTTTGGACTATCTAGTTATGCAATAAAAGTCTGTATGTTTAAGGGTTATTTATCAAAGATGTTGACATTTGACAGTTGGAGATACATTCTGACATCAAAATGCATGTGGTCCAGCCTGTGTGGCTCAGTCGGTTGAGCATCATCTGGTCACTGGTCTCATTCCTGTCAGGGCACATTTCTGGGTTGCAGGCTCAATCTCCAGTAGGGGGAGTGTAATTTCTCTCTCATGGCTGTTTCTCCCTCTCTCTAAAGTCAATAAAAAATATATTTTTGAAAAACAAGAAGCTTGATGTTTAATTTCTATCTCATTCCTCAGTGGTCTATCACAGGCATGTTCCTCAAGTTTCCGAGGAGAAATGAAGGTGAGAGAGAACGTGGTGATCATTGGGCTAAAGAGAATAAGTAATATTCTTCATGACATAATTTTGCAAAGCTCACCATTATGACGATACATCTTTAAGTACAAAATGACATTTCATTTAAATGATAGTTTTGGGATATACAAGTTCCTTATAGTCCTCAGTTTTTAAAGTGTGGATTCCTTAGTTATCCGATAAAATAGAAGGCTAATATGCAAATAGACGGAATGGCAGAACAAACAACCAGTTGCTTGATGTGTGTTGACCACCAGGGGTTGTGTGTGGACCATGGCGGGCATTGGCCATGGCAGGATGGTGAAGCAGGTGAGTGGGGGTGCCAGACCAAGGCAGGGCGCCAGTTGCTGTCATCGGGGCAAGCCTCTGGTGGTTACTGAAAATTCTTTGCTCCTATATGCCTCAGTCCCGCCTGGCGCACACACCCACTTCTGGCACCGGCCCCACTCGCACCTGCAGCTGGTGCTGGACCCACTTGCACCTGATGCAGGTGGTGCCCAGCATGGTCCTGACCACTCAGCACCATCAGTGGGTGTGAGCTGTAGCTGCCAACCTGATTGCCCCTGCCCCTGCTCCTGAGGGGTGATCAGGGCAGCAGCAGCCACTCACACCTACTGATAGCTCTGGCCCCACTTGCACCCACCGCTGGTGCCAGACCCAATCACTCTGTGCCCTCAGTGGGTGTGAGCGGGGCAGGCTCCATCAGTGTGTGGGAATGGTGGCAACAGGAGTAGGGATGCTGGCAGACTGGGAACTGAGGTCTGTGGTGGGAGGGGCCAAGCGAGGGTGCAGAGGATGGGCTGAGACCCATCCCTGTGCCCACTGCAGCCTTGTGGCCCACAGTTGCTTTCAAGGTGCACAAATTCATGCACTGGGCCCCCAGTTACCCAAATAAATAAATTTGAAATCTGAATGTTACTTTCTCTTGATCTGACCCATTTCTTGTTTAACATCGTGTTTTACTAATCTTTTAAAATTGTGTTCCTATTTCTTATGAAATAATATATGTTGGGTACTTATAACATTGAGTTTGAACATTAATGAAGTGCTGCCAGTTGCAGCACTTATGCTGTGTAACACCATTTATCATTTGTTTATCATTCTTTATTCTTTCATCATAAAGGCCAAGATTTCCCCACAATTACTACCATTTTTTAAATCTTCTTTGTTTTTCCTGCTGAATCCTCAGAAGAAAATGATTCTATGCAAATCCTATACCTTTGTGGATCATCTCAGCTCATGTACTGTTCATCTCCCTCAAAACATGAGTCTCCTTTTAATCATAAATAGAATAAAATAAAAATAGAGTTATCCTGGTTATTGAGTAAGGCTGCATCAAGACAGAAGAGATCCAAGTAGGCAACATCTGTGTTCAGGAATCAGTCAGTTGTCCTGCTCATCATTGCTGTCTTTATTCTTCTGTGCCTCAGAAGCCAAACAATTACTTTTGAAGAGATGTTGAAATTTCATATTATTGTGGTTTCATTGTCCATTCGTCTTTCTTTTCTTTCTGTCTAGGGATCATTGTGCATTCTCCCTTTCATCGTCCTCTACAGTGACCCACGACTAAGTGACTAATTATGTTTTAGTGAGATGGTTCCTGCATTTCTGGAGCCACTAAATACTCCCTTTAAATAGCAGGCTCTTGCCCCATTTTTATCTCCACTGTGCTGATATAGGAGCTTTCTAAGTGTATCTTATGAATGCTTTACCATCCTCAGGAGTAAGCCAAATTTCTGTAATGCTTCATATGTCATCTGCTTCTTTGTCACACACATGGCTCCAATTTTCGTACTTTATTTCCAGTTGGCCCAACAATTTAGTTTATTTTTCCCTGATTGTATCAATTTATTTTACGTCTCCTATTTCTGTGTTTGGATTTCTACCCCTGTCATTCCCACACCCTTTGGTTTGTAATTTTGTTTTTCTATCAAAATATTTGATCTGATTCCTCCCTGTTCTTTTTTATCCTCATCTGTGTTTCATCTTAATACTTCTTTTTTTTTTATTCCTACAAAGTGTTTTCAGTGCCCCATAAACATCCACTGGCTTCTTTTGAACTAGCCATTTTGAAGCAGTCTTTCAGGTTTTCACATCACAGTAACTCCTTGTAAAAATGCATAGCCCTTGCCATGTAGGCTTAGACTGGGGAGCAGGTCTCTGGTCAGTTTAAATAAGAGTTAGTCTCCAACTGTGGCCACCCTTTTAGTCTGCCATAGGAAACACTAGTTGTCTCTACATGGATGTCAGCCTCAGGATGTTCACAAAACAGAAAAAGGAGAAAAGTCAGACAAAAGGGAGATACTGGAGACTAAGAACTTATTGGTCTCTCGCTAATGATTTTTGGACTTTGGGCTTCAAAATTCTGATTCAGGGCTTCTTTGATCCAGAGTTTAAAAAATAGTCTCATCCATTCTGACTTCAAAAATAACACAGCTTAAGCTATGTGTAAAATGGAATAGTGCCATTCTGCTTGCTTGACTATAATTAATCAGAGTAATCGTATTCCTTATCTACTGCCACTGCTGATAATAATTTTACTTATTTATTTCTCATCACATGTAGGTTTTAGGATGGCAACCTTCAACCTATGAACAGAATGTAATCAAATCAGAATTATTTATTGTATTCTACTTCCAACTCCATCACTAATTCTTCTCACCTAGAGCATATATGGACAGATCCATTTTCCTATATTTTTAAAGCACTCCGAAATACTTATTTTCCTCTCAAATATATATTGCTCATGTCTTTGTTGTTCTATGTACAATAAACTCATAAATTTAAATAATTTGATTTGTTGCATTTAGAACACACATAGCTATAATATATTTCAATGCAATTCAAATTATAAAAATTCACAGCCTCTCTCTCTCTCTCTCTCCTGTATAAAGACTAGAAGATAGGATAGCAAAATGATGAGTTTTGACAGAGTTAGATTGTCTAAGTCTCACTTGTCATATTAGAAATTTTAGACTTGAGAACTGAAATAGTTATAACTACTTAGTTTATGGTCTACCACATAAGCATATCTTTACCATTTCAGGAAATTCTTGTCCAGGGATAAAATTATGGAAGTAACTTTATTTTTAGGAACTTTTCAGGAACTTTCAGGAACTTTCTAAAAATGTATTTATCTGAACAACTTGGATTGTCAAGGTAAATGGCACCTTCTCAAAAACAGTTGGCTTATATAACAACTGTTTATACTTCTAAAAACTCACTTTAGAGTACCGTAAACTTTGCTTGATTCCAATCAAGTCCTTGTGTTCTACCTTAACTACCCCTAAGTTGATAAGTATCCTGTCTTTGATCTCCCATTTTTCAGTTGCTACTGAGATTGTCAAAAGTAGTGACCTCCTTCACTGCTATAGGCAAAATTTTGCTTTATTAATAAATTAATTTGGTGAGTTTTCTTCTAGAAGTTGGAATTCAATAGAATTTATCTTTAATTACTTTAAAATTTTTTATTTTGTTTTAAATTTGCCTGATTTCATGATACTTGAATCATGAAGAGTATACGTATGACAGTTGGAGAATAATAAACCAAAATAGAGACAGAAAAATCAAGACAAAGTTTATTGAAATCATCTAGGAAAAACCAATGAATTGAACTGATTTAAGTTCAATTTGGAACTTAAATGAAAAGAAGATGGAAAGAGAAGGTCAAATTAGAGTTCCATGTCTGTTGGAGGATCTGTAGGGCTTTGGGAGGGGTAAGATTTAGAGGTAAAGAAGAAGTGGTATCACATGGCTACAAGATTTTGCATCTGTGAGACTTGGTGAACCAGTGAACTCATGAACTATAATAGATGTAAGAATTGTGGGGTGGGGATGGGTGGGTAATGTTGTTGGTGTTTAATTGCTGAATTTGAAGAATTTATAGCAGTAGATCTCAACTATAAAGACTTTTTGTCCCTCAATCCCAAAATGGGAATAATGTCTGGAGACATTTTGGTTACAACTCAGGGTGTAGTGGCCATGGTACCTAGTGAATCAGAACCAGGAATGCTGCAAAATAAACATCCTACAATGTACAGGACAGCCCTCCCCCCCAAACAAAGAAGTATTCTGTATAAAATAGTAGTGCCACCATTGAGAATGCTGATCCAGGAATAAATAGATAGCAAAAATTATTTGTTAAAATACCTGTTGAATTAATTACTCCAATACTGAAAAGTAAATCTAAGGCAATTCATTAGAAGCAATAGGAAAGTGGCATGGAAGAGGAGGCTATTTTATCAGGAGGAAAGAGCAGATACTTTATTCTTTGTGAGCATATTCTGCTCCCCCTCACTCTGACCCCTGCCATAATTGCTACTGACACTCAGGTAACCTCTTTCTCTAAACAGTACCTGCTGAAATCCTACCCACCTTTCAAGAGCCATGTCATAGTATATCCAAGGTCATGTCATTGGAGAGGTGTGTTCATACACCCCCAATCTGCCCAGTGAGCAGCAGTAGTTCTCCTAGAGCTCTGTTTAAGCTTCCAGGTCAAGTCCTCTTTTGTAGCACAACAAAGCACTTCAATCTCAAGACTACCATGTCTTCCATTTGGTACTCAAGGCACATTTATAGCTCAACTATTTATCTCTTCACTTTTTAGCAGGGAGCTTACTTTCACACAGAGTGCGATAAATGCATGCAGGATTAAATGCCTCTTCTCCAGACAATCAAGCTATGTTATTCATCAAGTGTGTGCATAAGGTAGGCCAAAGTTTATTTTTTCCAAAACAGACAAAATCGTGACTTTCCAACAGATATAAAAAGAACAGCAGTTGAAGTTTTTATTTAACTAATTAATTAAGTGTGAGAACCAAGCAGATGTTATCATTGGTTCAAAGGAGGCAAAGAAGTATCAATTTTTATGGAGAAAAGACTGTTGAAATAAATTTACAAATAGATTAATGCCGGTTTTTCGGGTTGGGGGGAGAAGGAAAGTCAATTGGACAAAATATATTTGCAAGTCTAAAGATAAGGATTACTTTTTACAACAGAGTTCCCAGCGAATCTAGTCAAATAACCCTGGAGAATTTGCCTCGAAAATGCATGCTTTTTCTGGAAGCAACATTTCCTCCTTACATTATAACAATTTACCCCCATAAAGATATAAACCTTTTAGGTTTTTTTTAAAAAAAAAAAGTTTCCAGAAGAGAATAGCAATTAGGTTTATTCTAATCTATTGTTTTCATTTAGGTCTACCTTTTAATTTCATTATAACCTTGTGTAATAGAATGACTTTAAAACCATCAAATGCCACTTCAAGACTTGATTTTTATGTAAGAGATTATGCAATCTTGTGATATTTTTAAAATATCACTATTAAATTACATAGTGTTTCTTTTTTAAACAAATTACTTGTGGTATGTGAAAAGTAGGTTGCTACTCATGTCTTTGAAAAATATTTTCTCAGTAAAAATATTTTATTAAATATAAAAATATATTGGAATGCTTATCTATACTAATAAAAAGGTAATGTGCTCGTTAGACTGAACATCTTCCAGACGACCTTCTGGACGTCCTTCTAGACAAAGCTATGGTGGCAGGGCTAAAGCAGAGGCAGTTAGAGGCAATGAGGCAGTCAGAGGAGAGCAGTTAGGAAGATCAGGTCAGGCAGGTTAGGAGCCAGCAGCACCGAGGGTTCCCGAATTGGAGAGGGTGCAGGTCAGGCTGAGGGACCCTCCCCCCTGCTCCTGTGCATAAATTTCATGCACTGGGCCTCTAGTTTATATATATTTTTACTTATACTACTGTCTACCCATACATATACTTCCCATTATATAGATAAATTTTGAAATACATTTAAAAATGGTGGACTAACTTCTAAATTATTGACAATGAAAAACATATTTAATGGAGTTTCTTAAAACACTCTAAATCCTACACTAGACTTCAACATATTTCCCTTCTAAATGTCCCCAATTATTTTCTGTCTGACAGTTTCATCTATTGCCTACATTAATTTCTAATTTCTCAGACTGTGTCAGACAGATCTCAGATCCTACTGTTTACTCTGATGGTAATTTCCTCCAGATTTTGTGTTATAAACCGTGGACCACACAAAAGCTTTATTTAAGATTTTTTTCAAAGCTTCTGGCACTTGCAAATTTTCATTTTTAAAAATTCCTTCCCAAGGTTGGTAGCATATCTCTCTGCACAGTAATCTGGCTTTTCCCTTCTTTCGTTATGCTTTTCTTCTTGAGGATAAACCAAAAGCACTGAGGGGATTATATTTAGGCTTTCAACAATGTCTCTCCTTTATTCCAGGAGGTGCCAAACCCTTTTAGGTGATTATACTAGTTTATGATCAAAGCTCCTGGAATAAGTAAGTTTCAAAATAAAGAAAAGAAAAAGCACTCAAAGAGACTCTGACTGAAAACAAATTATCTAAAGTTCCCCAATGAGAGAAAAGTTTCAAAGGGATGGTGATAATGGTCATGATAATAGCAAAAGTAAAATGTATTGGACAACTTATATACCAGAAAGTGCTCTAAATGCCTCACATACATCACCTCATTAAACTTTTATGGGATGGCAAATATTAAAAGTTTAAACCCATGCTTCTTTTTACCCATTACTCCTCCTCTTATGCAATTGAAATGGTACTTATACTTTCTTCCCTCCATTTGGAGTAGCAACAACAGACATGCAAGAAAGGAGACACAATGCTTTATCTTTTAGTTTAAAATAGACATGTACATTCTTGGCAGAGCTTTATGAAAGAGCAGATTTTAGAGCTGTTGATTTTTCTTCCTTTTTTATTTTCTCTTTAGAAGCCAAATTCAGAGCCTGGAACAAGTGAAAGAATAAAATGCGTATTATAAAGAGTAGGCATCAAAGAGTGCATGATCAGTGATAGCCAATCCATCTTCTTACATACTCAGTGCACCGCACAATTAAAGAGATGGTTTCATTCAGGCCATTGCAATTGGGAAGTGCATTAATGAGGCCCATCTTAAAGGAAAAGGAGGGATGTCATAGAGGCAGGTAAACAAGGGAGTCATAGGCAAAGGTGAAGGCAGCTTTTATTTGGGAATAGTGTTCCTTTTCTATTAGCATTTTCTGGAAAAGAAAGAGAGCAGGGACTTATTAACCTTAACTGCTTCCCAGAAGCACAAAGTTCAGCATCATCAGGTTTACAAAAATACCCAATAGGCTAGAATTAGAAGGTAGAGTCATAGGGGTGAGCCAAAGACTTGAATAGTTGTTGGGACTTTGCGAAAGCCACTCGTACCTTGATCTCGCTTTCCTGAGGTACCATTCATTAGGTCAAAATTCAAACTTGAAATCTGGGAAGGATAAAGATGAGTGTAGCATTTGAGAGAGGGAAGATGTGTGTCATTGCTGTGTGTAGTCCAGAAAGCAGCAGGATTCAAATCCACTTCTTTTTCACCTATTCCCTCCTTCCTCTCACCTATTCCCTCACCAATGCTTAAGCCCTGTAGGGCTCAGTGTCAGTAGAATGAGAGACGCAGTGTGTGAAAAAGACAGGCACAACCTCAGCAGCCTCAGCACACTTGCATGGCAATTAGAGGGATCTGCCATTTCCTGGCTGCACTAGATGGGAATCTGGCCTCCGCTCAAAAATTCACACTGGGCATCTTGGATCTTTCTTGTTGCAGCTGTGAGGGCCCCTTAGGATTTATTGGCCTCTTCCTCACACCTCTTAAGGAGCACAGAGTGGCATTCATCTTTATTTGCCAGTGTATCATTAATGTTCAAAATGTATTTGAATACAAAACACAAAAGATCTGTGATAATGATTATGATTCACTTACATAATGGTTTCTCAAACTTCAGCATTATTGACATTTGGGGCAGGATAATTCTTTGTTGTAGGGACTGAGGGACTGTGCAGTTCATTGCAGGATGTTTTCCGATATCTTTGACCTCTACCGACTAGATGCCGGTAAGAGTTCCCCCTGAGTTGTAAGTTGTGAGAGTCAAAAATAACTTCTCCAGCCTTTGCTGAATGTCCCCTAAGGGCAAAATTACTCTCATTAGGGAGAGAACCACTGTTATAAGCTGTGCATTGACCTTCAAAGTGATTGGCATCGAAGTAGACATGTGCCATGTTTCTAGGCAATGAGAATAAGAAAGAGTTTTCTTGGGGGACTTCTCTCTGTCTTAGTCTGCTCAAGTTGCCATTATAAAATACTGTAAACTGAGTGACTTTAGAAATAATAGAAATTTATTTTCTCACAGTTCTAAAGGCTGGAAAGTCCAAGATCAAGTGCCTGCTGATTTGGTTCCTGGGAGAGATCTCTTCTTGTTTTCAGATGGCTGCTTTCCCACTGCATCCTCACATCAGAGAAAGAAAGAGTAAAGAGAGAGGAGAGAGAGAAAGAGAGAGAGAAGGAGAGAGAGAGAGAGAGAGAGAGAGAGAGAGAGAGAGAGAGAGAGATGACCGAGATGGGAGAGACTCTCTTTCAAGACCATAATTTTATCAGATTAGACTTCAACCTTAAATACCTCCTAAAGATCCTATCTTCAGATAGAGTCACACTGGGAGGTCAAGGTTTTAATGTATGAATTTTGGAGGATTACAATTCAGTCCATAGCACCTTTTGAGAAGGTTGTTGCTTGTTTGTTTCCACTCTTACAAAGGACTACAAACAAAGTGGTCTGTCTCTTGTTTCTGTCTTTAAATATAACCATTTGAGAAGTTGATTCATGAATCTCTCCACTTATGACACCTAGGGGGAGTAAGGAGCCCATTGATTTGGTAATTGAGGAGGAGAAAGACTTTTTAATTTCTCCACACAAATAGATTTGATCACACACACACTACCACTTGTACATTTCTCAAGACTCAGTTATAAACTGCTCCTGCTCTCTGATGACTAATAAGTCCATAAACTCCCAATGTGTAGCATTAGACAAAACATCAAATAATCACAACAGGTTTGGATATCTTCTTAATTCTTGGTGCAAAAAAACTATCCATTGTCAAACACTATCATGAAAGTGCAACAAGGAACTCAGAAGGCAGTTGAACCTTGAACTTTAGCAAGGGCTAAAGCTATGCACCAATTGTTCTGTTGAGATAGTGGTGGCTCGAAGCAATTCCTTGACCTAAGAGCCTTTAGATAAATCTTTACTAATATCCACTGTCTTTCAAGGTAGTCTGTTTGCTACTGGATTGCTGTGTCTAACTGAGGACAAATATCTGTATCTAAAATTGAATAAAAGCTAACAGGTCCAGGGCTTCAGGGAGCTTTTCCTCTAGAGGGAAGTTTCCGCCTGGCTCCCCCATGCCTTCTAAATTCATATTTCTTGTCTAGTATTTTCACCCAAAGCCCCTTCTGCAGATCCTGAACCCTTGATGCAAAAGATTGCCTCACTTGGTTCTAGGATTATCTGTAGGAAACTTAGTTCATGGTTTGCTCTGTTTGCCTGCAGGATCAAATCTTTAGTCTATCTTTATCCCAGTAGTAAGAAGTGGAGGGGCCTTCATCAGGAAGAGATGAGAGGTATACACCTGTCTACTTCAAAGACAGACCCAAAATAGATGACCTTTTTCAAAGGTCAACATGTCTTATTGTGTCATAAATCCACATGAGGGAGTGTGAACACTTTAGAAGGTCCACATTTTCTATGGGGAGAAGATGTACTGGGAAAGATGTTAATAGCAGTTTAGAATTTATCTTGAAGCTGCACTTTGTTTGGACCCATAATTAAGAGAGCAGGATGCCAGGGAAAGGACCATCGTAGGACCCAGAAGTAAAGTTAGACAAAAGGTGCAAGCCTACTGCAGCAACTGAAAATGGTTCTGCTGACCCAATAGGTGGGAGTGGGCTGCTGACTCACTTGTTTTATCAGCAAGTGTGATCCTTAATGATTAAGTACTGAAAACTTTTTCTTTGTGATCAGAAACAAAAATAGGATGTCCATTCTCACTACTTCTATTCAAATTGTGCCAGAAATTCTTCACAGTGAAATCAGGTAAGAAGCATAAATAAAAACATACATATTTGAAAGAAAGAATTTAAACAGATTTATCTCAGATAACATGATTATCTTTCATTAACATGAAAATCTGATAGAACCACAACAACAACAACAAAAAAGGCTACTAGAATTGATAAGTGGGATTAACAAGAGAGCATGAGGTGAAGAAATTAAGTCTGGCAAAATAAGTCTATCTTAGCAGAATACTTGACCAAGTTGTTAGCACAACCTTTAGCTCTCCAGATTCCCTTATTTTTATTATATCCCACAAGTCACATGCAAAATAACCTGGTCTTGTCTTTTCCTTTTGAGTTGCTCCAAGTGATGATTTTAACTGAGATGAAACAAGGTGACCATATGTCTCTTATTTTACCTGTTATACTGTAAACCAGTGTCCTTTTTGTGTTATATTTAGATATTTTTTGGAGGAAGCCACTCGTATTAATGGTCTCTTTTTTTAATGTCTGGTTTGATGTCCTTTCTACTATTTATTTGTAAAGTAACAATATGTACATATATCTGGCTATATATATATAAACCACATATAGAGGATGATAAGATATAGATGAAACTATATATAAGAGACATATACATAAATGGCTATATGTATGAAAGACATATCCATAAAATATATAGCTCTATATTTATATATCTCTACTTATCTATGACTAGAGGCCCGGCAGGGTGGGATTCCTCAGATCAGCCTGTGCCCTCTCACAGTCTGGGACCCCTCGGGGGTTGTCCATCTGCTGGCGTTCCTGGCCAGGCTGGGTGAGGGACTGATGGTTATTTTCAGGCTGGCCAAGCCCCCCCCAGTGAGGACCCTCACCCCATGGGGGGTGTGGCCAGCCTGGGTGAGGGGATGAGGACCATTTTCAGGCTTCCCACAGCCTGTTCAGGGTTCAGGTCCCTACTGGGGTGCCTGGCCAGCCCAGGTGAGGGGCTGAGGGCTGTTTTCAGGCTGCCCACAGCTTCCATTGACCCAAGGTCCCAGTGAGACTGGCTAGAATCATTTTCTGGGGTTTATTTATCTTCTATAATTGAAACTTTGTTACCTTGAGCCAAGGCCTAGGCAGGCAATGGAAGCCTCCTGTTTGCTTCAGCTCTGTGGCTTCTATGATTGAAACATTGCTTGAGCAGAGGCCTGCCGGCCTAGTCAGGCAGTTGCAATGGAAGCCTCCTGCTTGTTCCAGCTCCCTGGCCAACAGCCACCATCTTGGCTGGGTTAATTTGCATACAGTCGCTCTGATTGGATGGTGGGCGTGTCTTGGCTGGTGGGTATGGCTTGGGTGTCTTGGAGTGATGGTCAATTTGCATATCACTCTTTTATTAGACTAGATGGTCAAATAAGCACATCTTATTATAAGTTTTTACTCATCACATTATAACACACTAGAGGCCCAGTATATGCATGGGGGTGGGGGGTCCCTCAGCCTGGCCTGCACCCACTCACAAACCAGGACCCCTCATATAGGGTCCGTAGGCCTAGCTGGTGATCAGGGCCTATTAGGGCTTTCCTTACCCTGGCTGCTGGCAGCTACCCCTGCTGGTGCCACTGCTTGCCATCTGTATGGAGTTGTCCCATCTCCCGCCACCTCTGCAGGTGACAAGCATGGGGTACAATCACTAGGCTGGCCTGGGACTCCCTCTACGGGGCAATTGCTGGCTGGCCCCATATACCTGCCACAGTGGACTGGGTCTCCCTCTGCATGGTGATCATGGGGTAATGGCAGACCTCACCACCCCCCACCAATCCCATCCCACCTACCTTGCCTGGTTGGCACCATGTGTGTCATAATGTGGTCAGTCAGACGATCATTCTACTGTTTGATCAGTTGGTCGATTTGCATATTACACTTTTATTATTACAGATTAGCTGCTGGTAACCCATGACCCATATAGCATTTGTTCCTCACATTTGGTGTTTGGAGACAGAGTGGATATTTTAGTGTAGTTAGATAATATTTATAAAACAACTACCATGATGAGCCAGCAACAATATTGAATTCTTAACATATATTATTTATGTCATCTTTACAAAAACTTTTGAGATATAAAATATTTTCTGATTTTAAAATTGATCAACTGAAGCACAGAAAAATGAAGCAACTTCCTCAACATCACACTATTAGTAAGAAGTTGACCTGCAGTTCAACTCCAAGTTTTGGTGACCTCAGAGTTCATGTTTTCCTATCTGACATGACATAAATTACATTATATTATATTACATTTAATATATATTTTAGATATTGTAAATATCATATTCTTGTGCTCATACCTTTGAAGTGATTGAGCTGAGGACCTTCCAAATCTAATCCTTTCTGTATCTTCTCTATATATTCTATCTGCCCTTTCATTTAAAGTATTATCTCCTCCTATAATAATATAATAAGCATGTTTATGTAATAAATTCATATTTATAGATTTTTTTGTCAATATAAAGTATATACCTGTAAAATGTGAATATTTCACAGTTACACACCAAATTCCAGCTGTCTGCATCACTAAAGAATATGTTTACACACCAGTTGTTAAAATTAATCATTTGTTTATGTGAGATATTCTGCCTTCATTAATGCACATGATTAAGTACAAATGCTTAAAACACAATAATTATAAGCCTTACTCTGCTAAAAGAGTCTCATACTCAGTTAAGAGTTTTATAAGTAGTACAACTAAAATAAAGGCAAAGCAGCTTTCTTAAATGAATTAAAGGTTTGTCTGGAAAATAAGTGTAAATTCCATTGATGTGCTTGCTCATTGTTCTTCGCTTGCACAGTCTTCAATCAGTGGATATTCTTCAATTATAAAAGTATTTATAAGAATGTAAATGCCCATGTATATCCATATACTCATACAAAAAACTGAAGCAACATCAGGTATTAATTGGAGTGAGGCAAGACTCATACTTCTGGGACTCAGGCTATGAGT
>PVJC01002204.1:21769-73956 GCA_004026665.1 Murina feae | reverse complement strand
GAGTGCACAAATTTTTGTGCACCGGGCCCCTAGTTATAAATAAAGCTGCTACAAATATTTGTGTGGAAATGTGTCCTTAGCTCTCTTGGGTACATATCCAGAAGTGGAATTGCTTGTTGTATAGTGAAATATGTTTAAACTTATAAGAAACTGTCAAACTTTTTTAAAATGACAGCTTTGAAAAAACACCAGTAATGTTTGTATATTCTAATTGTGCCAACTCCTAATCAACACTTGGCTTTTCTGGCCTTTTTAATTTTAATCATTATAGTTGATAATTAGTAATATCTCAATGTGATTATAATTTATTTCCCTAATGACCAATTAAGCAATATCACAGGATATATGATCGATATACAAAAAATAATTGTATTTCTCTACACTAACAATATACAAAATTGGAGTTTTAAAACAATATAATTTATACCAGGCCAGTGTGGCTCAGTGGTTGAGCATTGACCCATGAACCAGGAGGTGACAGTTTAATTCCCGGTCAGGGCACATGCCTAGATTATGGGCTCAATCCCCAGTTGGGGATGTATAGGAGGCAGCTGATCAATGATTCTCTCTCATCATTAATGTTCTATTCCTCTCACTTCCTCTTTCTGAAATCAACAAAAACATATTTAAAAACAAACAATACAATTTACAATAGCATCAAAACTTAAAGATAAAACTAATATGTGTGAGAGCAATCAAACTCTCAGAAAGACTTTTTAAGAGAAACTAATAATCTCATTCTAAAATACATATGGACATTCAAAAGATCCAGAATATTAAGGCAATTCTGAGAAAGAAGAACAAAGTTAGAGGACTTACTCTAACTGATTTCAAGTCTTACTACAAAGCAACAATAACAAAGACAGTGTGTTACTGATTTATGGTCTGCCATTTGGATTAGGATAAAAAAGAACATATTATAATGAACAATACTTCTAAAATAATTAATTTTAATTATAAAGGTTTAAAATGGCAGGGGAAAGGTAGTTTAACTTTTGAACTATTTCTTTATCTAAACTAGTGTAGTTTATCTAAACTTGTGTAATTTATGGAGGATCTACCTTATTTATAATCTAGAATTTAATTGCATATAATGTACACTCTCCTAAATTTTTCTACTGTTGCATCTTCTTAACTTAACTCCTGGAAGTCAGGGATCACAGATAATTTTTTAATAACTTCAGTGCTTCTATTTTGGCATATACTTGATTGAAGCATTTTTAATATTTTGCTGAATATACCAAAACATTCTAAACTACAATAAATAGGTCCCAAAAAAATTCAGTCATAAAAAGTTAAGTTGTCTTATTTTGAAAATGAATGAAATGACTGAGGTGAGTATATGCTGCTATCCAGCCACACATTCCACAGGTCCAGCAGCAATCATGAATGGAATCCCCAGATCCTGGCTACAGCCTGGTGTTACCTAATGGCAACTGGCAATATCAGCTTAGATACCAATATGATGGTTCTTGGTCCTGTGGCTGACTGACACTTCCACAACAGTGGCAGTAGTTCTGGGAAATTCCTTGTAGTTTTGCTCATTTCATTGGACCAATCCAGGAAAACTGTGCAGAGGGAACACTGGGAACTGAGGGACACACAAGCACACCCTTCCCTGCCCTTAATAATCAGTGTTAGAAGACTGAATGTGTACTATTTCTGAGTGTGCATCATCATGGGATTTTACTGTAGCATACTAATAGGTAGCTGATGAACTAATAAATAAATGAATGGCAATGGTCTAAAATTGTTAAAAATTATTGAATTGCTTTTCCTACCTGATGTACCAACAATTCAGCCACTTCCACGTGATTATTAAGGGCAGCCAGATGCAAGGCAGTATAACCATCATCTTTCTTCTCATCCACAATCCATGGTCTTGGTAATTTAGATAGTAAAACCCGCATTGCACTGAAAGTCAAAATTATGTTATTTTTATATTTACATAATTTTATATTTAATTAAATTGTTTTTGAAAAAATATTCAAAAAACCTTTGCAGTCAAATAAAAATATTCCTCTTTAAAGAATATTATACACAGTCCTAACCAGTTTAGCTCAGTGGATAGAGCATCAGCCTGCGGACTGAAGGATCCCAGGTTCGATTCCTGTCAAGAGCATGTACCTTGGTTGTGGGCACATCCCCAGTTGGGTGGGGTGTGCAGGAGGCAGCTAATCGATTGTTTCTAACTCTCTATCCCTCTCCCTTCCTCTCTGTAAAAAATCAAAATATTTTTTAAAAAAGAATATTATGCAGAGACAAAAAAATTTTCAATTTTCTAAAACTCAAATGTACAGCATTGTAATTTTTTAATATATTTTTATTGATATTTTACAGAGAGGAAGGGAAAGGGATAGAGAGTTAGAAACATCGATGAGAGAAACATCGATCAGCTGCCTCCTGCACATCCCCAACCAGGGATGTGCCTGCAACCAAGGTACATGCCCTTGACCAGAATCAAACCTGGGATCCTTGAGTCCACAGGCCGACACTCTATCCAGTGAGCCAAACCAGCTAGGGCAGCATTGTAATATTTTAAGAAGTAAACAAACTGTTACTAAGTAGAAAACAGAATCAAAACAGAATGGGAGTGCTACAGAGAAGAACCATGAGAGAATAAAAAATACCAAAGGGTTAAAAAATATACCCTAATAAGGATAACAATTTTGATTTGTGGAATTTCTTAGGTTCAATTTGAATAGTATATACTAGTGAAAGAGTCAATAAAAAACAACCAAGTAACAAAAGTACCCGTGCAGAAAAAATAACTGAAACAAATTTTATGTAGCTTGAAGATTAACATGAACTCTGTAGAGAGAGTTAATAATCTATGTCATTCAGTAGTGTTAAAACCAGCTGATGTCAAAACACATAAAATGGGTCATAAAATCTAATATTTGAAATTTAAGAATCAGAAACAAAGTATTTCCAAAATAAGAAAGGCAGTTATCCTAAAAAGCACCAAAGATCTATATATATAAAAGGCTAATATGCAGTGTCCCCTCAAAAGTTCGACAGGAAAAGCAGGAGTTCAATCGCTCACTATGATATGCGCTGATCACCAGAGGGTGGCGCAGAACAAAGGAAGGCCCCAGCTGGCAACTGGCAGCCAGGGAAGGAAGGCTCCAGCCAGCAGCCAGAAGGAAGGCCCCAGCAGGCAGCCAGAAGGCCCCCATCAGCCCTGATTGCTGGCCAGGCCTAGGGACCCAACCCATGCACAAAATTCATGCACTAGGCATCTAGTTAAACCATAAAAGAAATGGAAATCTAATTATCAAGAAATGATGTTTCTTAGAGAAAAGTAAGCCCATCCCCCAAAAGAAAAGTAAAATTAGAAGCAACTTTTCTTGCCACATACATCAGTAACTTTTCTTAACAGAAATGTTTTATGTGAAAATTTTATAATATAATTTGGAGAAAAAAAGCTCCCTTAACATATTTACTCAGTAATTGTTCTTTATTTTGCTTTTTTTTGTTTTTTGCAATTTTACATTCTATTTTTTTATTGAATTTAGTAGGGTGACTGGTTCACACCATACAGGTTTCAGTTTTACAACTCAATAAAACATGATCTGAACACTGCATCATGCACCAATAAAGTCTCTTTTTGTCCCCATTTTCCCCTCCTTTGCCCACCTCCACCTAGCACCAACCCCGCTTTTCCTTTGGCTATCACCACACACTTGTCTATGTGCTATAAATGTATGCTTTTTTGCTTTATCATGTCACCTTCTTTCATCCAGTCCCCGTCAGTTTGTTCTCTGTATCCATGTGTCTATCTACACTTTAGTTGTTAGTTTATTTTGTTCATTAGACTCTACATATAAGTGAGATTATAAGATATTTGTCTTTCTCTAACAAGCTTATTTCACTTAACATAATGATCTCCAAGTTCATTCATGCTGTCACAAAAGGTAAGATTTCTATGTTTGGTGTGTTGTTTTTACAGTCAGCAATATTCCACTGTGTATAAATGTACCACAGCTTTTTTATCAACACATCTACTAATGAGCACTTGGGCTGTTTTCAGATCTTGGCTATTTGGAAAAAAATTTCCCTTAACGTATTTATCCATTAGTTGTTCTTTTTTAAGACTATAACCAAAGATAACTGCTCCACAGCTAAAAAGGCAGTAAACACAGGGAATAAAAGCTTTTAAAATTGTTCCAATAGAGTATAAAAAGTAAAGAAGTAATAATAAGATATATATTACCTAAGGTGATATCCTATATAATAAAAGCCTAATATGCTAAGTATTGTCAGCCATTCAACCAATCAAAGCGTAATATGCTAATGATATGCTAAGGCCGCTCAACCACTCACTATGACATGCACTGACCACCTGAGGGCAGATACTACAACTGGTAGGTTAGCTTGCTGCTGGGGTCTGGCTGATTGGGACTAAGTGAAATGGGCTGGGCACACCCTGGAGCCTCCTGCAGTCCCTCTCCAGCTGGCCAATCTCCTGCATCCCTCTCCAGCCCCAATCATGCACCCGTGGGGTCCCTCTACCTGGCCTGCACCCTCTTGCAATCCGGGACCCTAAGGGGATATCAGAGAGCCGATTTTCACCTGATCCCACAAGCCAGGCCAAGGGACCCCACTGGTGCATGAACTCGTGCACTGAGCCTCTAGTATGTGAGATAAAAATATGAAATAGAGAAATGTCAGAAACATATAGAGAAACAGTCTGAAGGTGCAGAATATGTGTAAATGAAGCTATAAGTCTCTTAAATAATGAGACTAAGGCCTAATATGAGACAGAACATGTTTCCTTAATTGCAGTGGTTTATGAGAATCCCACATAGCAAGTCCAAGAAGTCTGTCAACAGGTTTTGGGGGATCCAAGAACCTCAAAAACTGTACCTGAATTTGAAAATTTATAGCTTTTCTCAGATTTTAAACAGATTTATGATCCAAAGTATAATGAGAATCACAGCTTAAAAACACCCTTCAGTGGCTGTAATGGAAGTTACAATCGTTGTTTTAGGCATGGCAAACTTGTTTGGAAATCTGTGGAAAGCTTTGGACTCTCCTGCCCTGAGAAATTCTCATAAAAATCTTAACCTACAATTTTGAGTCTACAAACCCCTAAATCACATTCATGAACCCCATAAAAGCTAAGGTTTCCTACTTTAGTTTGCTTTCAAAAATTTAAAGGATTCTAATCCTCCTCATTCAGTGGATTCAAAAAAAATAGTAGAAATTCTGTAGACTTTGACTCAGACTCTTAATGGGGAAAATAATAGTATAACATACTACTGAATGTTCAGATTTGAATAATCATGATACTAATGCCATACACTGTCTGTTAGTCTATGCATTTGGCTATGTGAGAAACAGGGTTTATAGTTTTATGATTGTTGGACAATTTTAAAGATGCAGGTATTAAAGCATGTGAAAAAAGCTTTATTTAAAATAAAATGTATTAAAAATAATGTAAATATATCAATTTAAAGAAAATAGTGATATAAATTAAGAAATTATAGGATAAGCTATTTGGTGGGGAGACAAAGAAATGAAGAGAAATAAAAGCAAAAGACAGTTCATCTTCATTATAAGCTTTGTGGTAGTATTTGACTTAAATATGTATGTATATATTAGTTTGATCCAAAAAATTTTTAAGTTAAAACACTAAGATAATATTTAGACTGACCATCTTAAAAATTTTAATTTACAACTTTACCCTTGTAGGCAACATATATAAATGCTACAAGTTTTAAATTAAAAAGTGTGGTTCATATTAATTCCATCAAGTTTTTATTATGTCACATTATTAAACATTCTTTATATTCCTGAAAAGTTGGTTCTTATGGAACCATGTCTCCCACTACATCGCATTCTACTAGTCATTTCAGAAGTACATTCCCATTTTACTCTGCCAATAGCTCAAAGAAAAAAAAACAAGAGGAGTGACTACTCTTCTGAGCATAAGGTGTCTGCTGAGATGGAGCTGAAGATGTTCACTTGAGCTCCTTAGTTATTTAAGAGGAGACTGATGTTATGCTGCAAGCACTGAGGCCCATAGAGTTACTGGGATGAGAGTGGTACTGGTTCAATAAATCAATTAATTTTATTAAGCCAATAGATCCGCACTTGCAGAGCATAGTATATGAGATATTGAGATGTTTTCTTTAATGCTCAAGCACTCTTTTGTACTTCTCAATCTGGTTGTTTTCCAAGAAGTTAAGGACATGGATGGTTTAAAGATAACATCTTACTACCAGTTAAGCAGGCATTTGTGAATACTGCCAAAGAAGCATTAAGTTCCGGAACAACTAATAGTGGAGCCTAGCATAATCCCTGGCACATGGTAATACTCAAACGTTTGCTGAATGATGAACAAATGAGTTCTGAGAAGCAGAGGGGACAAGCAGCTGTCTGCAATGGTATGTGATAGTCAAATGGCTCTGGGTCCATTTTTAGGACTTGCCATGCTTTGCAATCTATCTTCAGAGATAGGCAACATTTTTCCAAACAAACCATAGTTAAATTGTGAAGGCCTTACATATTAGCATTACTTAATATAAAAAGACTTTAGAATAACACTACAGCACATATTAGGTATTCAATAAATACTTGCTAAGTTATTATTGCTAATAAACAATCCCACAAATAAGAGTTAAAGCATATTAGTCCAGAAACCAGAAAGGAACTTATTAAGAAAGCTGATTAATACCAAGAAGTTCTTTTGGTTCTTTCTCATTCAGAGAAATCCAACACATACCCTTCTCTGAATGGACACAGACAAGTCTAGGAGGGTATATACCAAAATGCTATCTACAGTCATCACTTGAAATGAGTATGAATGGTTCTTGTTAGGTTTGACAGATGAAAGAACTACAGAGAATAGGCATTACTTAAATGTTTTTTAAATTCTATTGTTGGTGTGTTTTTCCTACAAATTCTTTTTGACAGATACTATAATTTAAAGGTTCATTATTTTATCTTAAATTCATTAATTAGGAATTTGGCAGTGTAAAATTTAGTTCAAAATGAGAAAGATATACAATGACAATACAGGCTGCAGAAGAGGTAAGTTCTTGATCATTCTTAAACTAAAGACACTAAAATGATCTCTTATGTGACTAGTGAGTCCTTATTTCTCCTTGTTTTGTTTTGTTTTGTTGTTAATCCTCAAAATGGATATTTTTCCATTGATTTTTAGGGAAAGTGGAAGAGAGAGGAAAAGACAGAGAGAAACATCAATGTGAGAGAACACACTGGTTGCCTCCCAGGGAGGACCTTGTAACTAAGGTATGTTTGGCCCTTGACCGGAATCAAATCCGGGACCCTTTGGTCCACAGGCTGACACTCTATCCACTGAGCCAAACCAGCTAGGGCTTATTTCTCCTTCCTTGTGATAAGCAAGGAACCCCATTTTACTTATCTTTATATCTCTTTTGTACGTGTAGGATAAGGAGGTCACAGTTTTGTTGAATGGAACGAACAGTCAAGTAAACAATCATCTTTCTGAATATAATGAAGGAAGGATATTAGCAACATTGTATTTTTGGTGTATGTTCCAGTCCCAAAGAGTATAATTCACTAACTGATTTCATTATTAAATGTAGAGCAGCAGCAAAGAATAGTGGTGAAGAGTTCTGGCAGTCTGTAGCCAAACTATTTGGGTTCAAAATCTAGCTGTAGCAAACTGAACAGCTGGTGACTTGAGCAGGTTACTTAAATTCTATGCCTCAGTTTCCCCATCTATAAAATATGAGAATCACAAAGCCTATCTCATAGGGCTGTTATAAATATTAAAAAAGGGCTTTGAAGTATCAGTTTCCTGACACTTAATACATTATATGTGCTTGCTGAAAAAAAGAGGGTGAGGGGGACTTTCATTGCTACAAAATGGTTAACAAATCTAGGGTAATTTAGAAACCTGAAAATTACCCTATCTTACAGTCTGAAACATGTGTCACCTTCTCACAGTATGTGTAAAATTACTTCAATAACTATGAAAGCTGGCTCTTTAAATTTACCAAATATCTACGTAAGCTTGACTGCTATGGTATTAAATGTTAAAGACAAAAACAGTGTCAAGGACAAACTTCCCTTGCAAGAGAATGAACTTAAAAAACTGATAATGATTTTTCTTGATTCTTAAATGAATCAATACTTAAATTAAGAACAAGGCATAGTTGGTTTCTCTTGGACATTTTTAGGTTTATAAGATCTTAAATTTTATCTCCATATGTTTGTTGGATTTGATGTTCTAATATTTTTTCTCCTTAGTTAAAAAATAAATTTCAATGTTAAAATTTGTGAATATGCTATTAAAATTTAGAGCAAAAGTATTTTTCCTTTGAGATATACGCTATGTGCCAAAGTTATATATAGGTTAATGACTATTTTAGTCTGTAATAAAATGTAAAATGATCATGCCTAATGCTATTGCACAAAATTAAAGAAAAATGGTGATGCAGAAGGGAGAAAAACACCACTTCACATTTGAAAATGAAATAGAATTTAATTAATAATAAAATGCATGTTAATAGTTATATATGTATTTATGGTTTCAATACAAAAGTACAATTACTCAAAAGCATCCCTGACCCTGTTTTTCACATAAGCACTACAAAAAAAATTAAATAAAAATTGACACAGAATTACAAGTTTTAAGTAGCACTTCCAAAATTTCATTTACATACTACTCCCCTCTTCCTTAATGATCTTTCTCCACCTCCAATATATAGATTCTACTTACCATTTCTACATATTTTCCATTCAAATATTATTCATTAAATTTAAAGAGTATGTATAGCACAAACTAGCTCTAAAGATAACACTACGATATCCCTTCAGGCCTCTAAGAATGCAAAATGTCATCCTGCATAATATTTTTAACCAACAAAAATTCAGGTTATGAAATATAATTTGAGAGCACAGATAATCTAGTTATTCCCTACCTGTCTAAAGACTGTCTTGCTACTAGCTAGGGTAATATTTTTCCTCTTTTCCTATTTTCTCTGCAGTGCTTCTAAGTATAGTGACAGCCGCATCAGGCTTTCCCAGTCTCAGCGCAAGCTCAGTGAATATCTGGGAAATGTACGTGGAAACATGAGAGACCGCTTTATTTGGCAGTGCTTAAGAAAAAAAAAAAAGGCAGGACAAATGGCAAAGCAGTGTTTGGACCGCAGGATGAACAATCAATAGGCAGAAAGCAAGATAGAGGCTTCCTCAGCTTTTGGATCGACAATCGACAGCTGGGAGACTATTTTTTGCTATGGTTGACTAAATATGGTCAGGGAAGAGAGAGGCACAAGAGAGCCTGTTTGCCTGGGAGTGCATGTTTCAAATGCTTAGCTGCCTATAAAGCTGTAACTGTTTAGCCTGTAGCCACTGAGGGAAGAATTTAAGTTAACATCTGTAGTGACCATGTGGAAATCCTGACCTTGCTTGCAGACTTGACCTCTGGATATGACAAGGTAGCTTCAATACAGATTTACCATTTACTCCTGGAAATGAAACACCAAAAAAAAAAAAAAAAAAAAAAAAATCTCATAGCAAGAAAGATGCAGAATTATTTCCTAAGGAGTCAGAAGAACCCAATGTATTCTGGTGGGCAAAGGAAAATAGCATGAATGTTTATGGTTAGTTGGGAGAGTGAGGTGCGTTTTGTTTTTTGGCTTTCCGGCTGCTTTAGATTGTAAAATTAACTTGCTCTGCAACTTTTCCCCCTCTTCCAAAGCATTTCATCTGAGAAATAAGACAGGTTCAGTATCTTGGACGTTGTAGCAACCTTCCTTGCTCGCTTAACTTTCTGTACAACAGATACAAGCTACTCATATCTGTGCAATACTGGTAATATAACATTCCAAATCAAACAGCCAGTGTTGATTAATTTTTTCTGTGGTTTATTTCTTTTTAAGGGTAAAGAACGAAGGAAAAGATGGCTGATTTATTTTTGTTTGTTCAATTGTTTTTCAAATTTATCTTAAAAGGTGAGATTCTGTGTTCACTGATACTTCCCTCTGACTTCACCGACTCATGAAAAGAAGTGCTGAATCAGCGGATAGAGTGAAGGAACAATCAAGATGAGATGGCTGCTGCTGATGTGACTCTAGATCATTATCTTTCCTCCTGCTGCAAATGCTGCCTGACACTAAGCTCACAGGTAACAGGGCACCACAAAGCCTGTACTTTTAAGGATGCTTATTTATGACTTTCTGCATGCTTACCTATTACTGACTCAATATATGTTTTTAGTGTTCAGTTAAATGCTATCTGGCAAAGCCTAATTTCACAGTTCAACTAGAGAGCTTATGCAAACCAGGATAAAGGAATGCTGTTCAAATATCATGGCAGGTAACTCTTTATCTAAAAAATGTACAAATCCATTACTGTCATTTATATGATTAAATATTAAGTCTTTTATTTTTTCGGATTACATGATTTTGCATCCCATGCTTCCAAAGTATGCTAAATTTTAAAAACTATTTCAAGATTTAGTCAAGAAAGAAACTTAGCAGAATACAAAACACTTTTTAATATATTCTCTAAGTTGGCCACAAAAATATCAGAATATGTATGGTGAAATCCTAATGCTGCAATGCTGAAACTGCTGTAGTGCTGCCCTATCTCCTGCTACATTCTCATTTGCTCTCTAAGCTGCACTAGCTTTTTATCATAGGCTGCAGAAATCCTTTCCCTGCCTTTTACCTCTCCTTTCCCAAAACTGAAGATTTCTTATACTCTTTTTTTAAAATTAACTGTTTACTACCACAATAATTAAAGGCAACTATTATATCTTTTAATGATGAATGATCAAGCTAAAACCCAGTGTTAATTCCTTTCAGTTCTTTTAAGTAAGACTTTGGACAAGGTAACTGTTCTGATAACTGTCCTTTATATTTAAAAAAAAAAAGAAAGAAATGAGGTAAACTCACCAAAATTAAGTATTTATATAATTCTGTTGGAACTGTATTTAACCCAAAATGTAAAATGTAAAATTCAGATTAGTAGCTAATAAAGACAAAGGAACAACAAAGAGGTTTTCAATTGATCATAAGTTCTTATCTGTAACCTTAAAAAAAAAAACTAACAAAAAATTCATCATCTTTAAAAATTCTGTTTAGCCTTGGCCAGTGTGGCTCAGTTGGATGGAGCATCATTCCATACACCAAAAGGTGGCAGGTTTGATCCCGATCATTGCACGTATCTAGGTTTCGGGTTCAATCCCTGATCGGGGCACCTATGGTAGACAATTAATGTTTCTCTCTTTTTCTCTCTCTGTCTCTCTCTCTCTGTTCCCTCCCCTCTCTAAAAAAGTCAATTAAAATTTTTTAATAAATAAAAATAGAAAAATTCAGTTTGCTCTAAAGAGATCTGGTTTTTCTCACTGTCATTTCAACTTTAGGGCAAATATCAGAAGATACACTAATTGGTTGATTGGTTAAGTTTTTAATAAGATAACTAGTTTATAAAAAAGAATCTGAACCAAATTAATTACTGTCTACTTGTAGGATCTAGAAGCACACTACAAAATAAGAAGAATTTCACTCTGAAGACTCTGAAGAAATACTAGGCTGATCTTATAAATTTCTGAAACACACTCTGTAAAAACTCCACTGATTCTATAAAGCTATTGCAAAAAGGACCAAACCAGGATAAAGTACAACAGATAACTGGTCAATGTTTAGAAGTTTATGTCCACCAACAAGGAACCATAGATGGCATTAATGCAAAGCTTCAGGTAAATTTTTTATGAAGTTTAGTCTTTGATTGTCTCTACAAATGATCTACCATTGTTCTACATCAATAAGCTGAATGTTTTACTAACAAATGGGAAAACAATTCATGTTTTTACAGCTAACAACTTCGTAATACCTACTCAGAGTACATACTTCTTTATGTACCCATATGAACATACAATGCTATGGAATGTAAAGAAGTATGTATTTTTGGTAGGCAATAAACCGCCAAGAGGAAAATAAACTGCAGCTTAAAGAAGCCCTTGTTCTTTCTATGTAAATGACTTTCATATGGAATATTAACCTAGAATCACAGAGATGACCTTTGGGAATAATAACATCATAAAATGTACCTACTGCTTACAGATGAAAACTAAATGTCACTAAGATTTATATTTTGTGAAGAAAAAAGCTCTACTGAAATAGATTTAAAATTATCATGAAACTCCTTTCAAATCTTTTTCATTTAAAACATAATACATTTTTTAAATCTAGTACTCACATGGTTAATATATTCTTTTACATGATTAATATTTGAACACCAAAAAAAAGTATTACTAGCACAAAAGAACGAGATATACACATGACCTATTTTCTGTTTCCACAATTTGATCTTAAGTATATCACGTTAATAGGGTTGACTGATTTATTAAGAGAAGATACAACAAAAGATAATTTCCTTGACATTTTAACAGCTATTCTTCACAGTTTTATAAATTTATAATAATATTAGAGAATTTTTTGAAGCAAGTTTTTGCTTTAGGTTTTCTTTTTTGAAAATCATAAACATAGTCATAATTTTTAAAGACTATATTTTAAGTAAAATCATACTCTCAAAGGAAAAAAGTTGTCCTTGTCTTTCCCAAGTTTATCATGTCTTTTTGCTAAGTAAATACTGAGAATATATTAAAATGTAAGATTTATGCAAGAAAAATGACAAAATTCTGGGTCATAGCTGTAAGTCAACAGAGACTGTCAAATATTTAAAAGAAATTAATTTATTATCTGTATTTATCCTTGAATTTATTTTATCCAAAGGAGGCACTCAAAATGAAAATACTATAGTCAAGAAACCAATTTATACAAATAGAACAACTTTCTTTTATTTTTTTAAAATATATTTTTGTAGATTTCAGAGAGGAAAACAGAGGGAGAGATAGAAACATCAATGATGAGAGAGAATCATTGATTGGCCGCCTCCTGCACGACCCCCACTGGGGATCGAGCCACACCTAGGCATGTGCCCTTGACTGGGATCGAACCTGGTACTCTTTAGTCCACAGGCCAACACTGTATCCACTGAGCCAAACCAGGTAGGGCAGAACAACCTTCTTATAATGGTACTACGCAATTACAAGTCTATTTTTATAAACATCAAAGACCCACTATATACTACTGTATGTTAGAGATATCAAAATACTTCCATATTTTATACAAAATGTATTTTGTATATTTATATATTAATAAAAATTATAAATATGTTCTTAATTAATAAACAGTATCTATTTTAGCTACTATGGTAAACTTACATTAAAAATATTAATATTCTAATCATTTCTTATTAGAAGTATTATTTCAACTGGCATATTTAGTCATGTACAGAAAGCATAATATTTTTAAATTTCTGTGTCACAAATTAGTAGAAATAGCTATAAAGTGACTATAATTTTCTCTGTTTAATAAGACAACTAGGTAGGTAGCTGTCAAAGTTGATTTTCACTTTATCAAATTAGAAAAAAATGAAAGAAAGAATCTATTAGATATGATGGCATATAATTTATTGCATGTTTATTAAAAATTTTAAAAACCTCATAATTTTAAAATTCTGTATTTAAAAGAAAAAAAAACTCAAAGCTTAACACTTAAGCATAAACCTTCTTTCTGATCATCCACAAAAAGAATGGCAATGCTTCATATTCCATTTAACTGTGCATGCCCTAAATATCAAAATCTGAAAATATATACCTCAAAAGTAGAGGTTTCTATATAAAACTATTCAAAGGGTATTAATATACCCATGTTTTATAATAAAGAATTATATTCATTATTCTATAGGTATAAAAGCTTGTAATTAATTTAAATCATCCCAGTATCTAAGAATCTTATGATTATAATATTGAGTATAATCCTTAGAAAATAAAATGACAGCATCTGTTATTCATTTTTAAAAAGTAAAATTATATACTGACTCTGGTGCTTATAAGTTTAACTTAACATATCTAAGAGTATTTTCAATCACTCTAAAATGTCACATTCATCACTTAGGTCAGCTGTTCATTTTTAACTGAGTACATATTAAACTCTGGGCATCTGCTGACACTGGTGTAACTCAAACATTTCAACTGTCTCTCTGACAGGGATAACAGATGCTGACATTATCAAATGCTGTACTATTTTTTTCCCATGGCCTCTCCTTGCCCCGATATGGCCAGTATATGAAACTGAACTGCCATCCAAAAGCACACTTGAGCAACTGGATCTGCTAAACAGCTCCCATATAACTAGTAAAAATAGAAGCCAGTTTTACTGCTATCTTCAGCACTTAAGTCCAGGCAATTTAGCACCTGTTTCACTTCTATTAAAATAAAATATGGGGAAATTGTAGTTACATTAATTTCAACACAGCATGACACTTACTAACCAACAGATGCAGAATATACTTAATATGACAATTATTTGAATATTGCCTGAATTATTGACCTTCTCCCAGTTTAGTTCAGAACAGTAATTATTTCCTTATTCTTTATATTTCACCTAGAGCACTTACTTTTACAGGCAAACTATAATTTCTCAAACTTTTATTTCAATCAAGTATATTTCAGAAGACTTCCCTTCCTGATATTTAAATGCAACACTGAAATTACATTATTAACAAAAATTGCTGGACTGAGTTTTAATGGTAGACTTTAATACTCAAATTTATGGATTGTAGCCAATCACCACAATTCAACATATTATTAAATTGATAATGAAGAGTAACTAGGCAATCTGTACAGAGAATTCAGTCAAGGAAATAGACTCTTAAAAAAGTTCAATTACTAATCTATGATTTGTAATACTACATAAGTAAAAAACAAAGAAAAATAAATTGGCATGTATGGTAGTTCCTCTCAACACAAATCTAAGTAATACACTTGAATACACATGCAATCTATTTATAAACCAAAGGGCAGAGGTACTTTCTTAAGGTCATTCATATTCTTCCAACCATGGTCAGCAACTTGCTATTAGCCCTCCAGTATAATACTAAAAAAATCAAGGTGCCTTGGCTGGTGTTGCTCAGTTGGTTGGAGCAATGTTCCATACACAGGCAGGTCGCAGGTTCAATTCCCAATCAGGGTACATACCTAGGTTTCGAGTCTATCCCCAGTCCGGGCACTTAATGGGAGGCAATTGATCAATGTTTCCTTCCTTCCTTCCTTTCTTTGGTGAGAATTTTTTTTTAAAAAGGCAGGGGCAGCAGAAAGGTGTGATTAGCGGTACTCTTTCCTAACCTGTTAGGTTACTTACTTGGTTTACTGAGTAGAGAGAAATATAAACCATTACTCTGAAATGCATAAAGATCTATTTGTTCCTTTAAATGTTGTTGGTTTCAAAACACATTACTGTGTACATTTAAAAATTAAGTAAGGTGTGAAAACAAAAATGTACACTGATAATTCCTTAATTCATTAACAACATTGTTGAAGGGTAAAGACTTCTCACTTTTAGAGGAGGAAATAGTAGGAAAAGTGCCTTCAAAATAGAAAAAGTTACATTCAATGACTAAAGAACCGAGATGAGAATCTAACTTTTGTGGATGGTCCATAACCATAATTTTACAAATAAAAAGCATTTTAACTGTTTTATAGTCCAAACTAACAGCATTGCAATGCTTTGCTAGAGCTGGTAAAATGGAACCAAATCGCCTCTTCAATGGATTTGGTCCCCTTCAACCAGCTGTAGCTATGCATTGATTACTACAAGATAGCCAACGTTTTCACTTATGAGTATCAGACATGTCAACTAATTTCAACTTATTTAAATTATTCAGATTGTGCTTTGAATTAAAAAAAAAAAGTGTTACTCTCTATTCTTCTTGTAAGAGCCATAGTGGTTAACAATGGTTATAAATATCTTTATGAAAAATGTGTGGGTGATTTAAGGATTACAAATAAAATAATTTTACTTATTTATGGTCTCTTGGTATTGAATTTCTTACCTTTCAGAAAAGAAATGGTAATGAAATATAGGCTATGCTGCATAATAATAGTTTAAAAAAAGAACTTCCTTCAGAGGAAAAAAATATCTGGGAAGAGCACCTGAAACCATAATAGGGATCCCACATTGTGGTTCACATGGACATATTTTAAATGAAAGAAAAATATAACATTACATAAAATAACACACTAGAGATGTTGGGTAGTATCTTCCATAGAATTAGCATTTAATTTTACTGCTATTTACCTGAATATTGATAGATAAGGTAAAAAAAAGATGATGATACTGAAGAATATCTTGTGAAGAGACAAACAGTAAGTATCTCATTTTTCCAACCCTGAATCAAAAGTTCTTAATCCTCAAAAATGGAAAAAATGCTAAGCATTGCTACCTTTTACTCTATAGATATTTTCTCTCCAAGCTTGTTTCCTCAGCTGTAAAACTAATAATAATATTCTATGAAACTCCTCATTCCTTGTCTTCTTTATCCTTCAAAAAAATTATATATATATAAAACAAGCCTCTCTCTCTCAATGAAAATAAAATGAAGAAAAAGTAAAATGACAAATGATCCAACATCCTGTAATTTTCTTACTGACTTAAATAAAATTATAGCTAACGTAATGTTCTTTAATAAAGACAAACATTTCATCAATTAATGAAGGGTTACGGAGGGCAAGTAGTAGTTTAAAAACCTAGTTGTTCTCACAATCCTCAACTCCTGACCACTCTTCTATTTCAAAGGGAAGATCATCCCTTTAAAGAATGTGTGCAAAGGCAGGCATATGTAAATTAGTCTCATCATTCCATTCAAGTTAATAGGCCTTCTTCCTTGTATGAATTACACCAGTCAGTCACATTAAATATACTTATATATTATAAGGCATGTACTGATAAGAGTAGATGCATGGACACATGAGAGAAAATGAACATACTATAAGTATAGTACCATTCGATAGTCTCTTGGCTACTTTTTATATATAACACTCAGCATATTTAGAGTTTAACAAGAAGCCCTAACCGGTTTGGCTCGGTAGATAGAGCGTCGGCCTGTGGACTGAAAGGTCTTGGGTTCGATTCCGGTCAAGGGCATGTGCCTTGGTTGCAGGCATATCCCCAGTAGGAGGTGTGCAGGAGGCAGCTGATCGATGTTTCTCTCTCATCGATGTTTCTGACTCTCTATCCCTCTCCCTTCCTCTCTGTAAAAAAATCAATAAAATACATTTAAAAAAAAAATAGAGTTTAACAAGAAAAGAAAATCATTAAACACAAAGATATGGTCCAGATTATCAAATCTTTCTATATTCAACAGTCTCATACTCAATCTCACAGTTTAAAAAGTTAAATAAAGGTATAATAACATTCTACAGGGAAAATACTAGTTGCTCACATATTCAGTAAGATTTAGTGTCTTTGTGGGAATAGATAAGTAAATAAGAAGTGCTTATGAAGTTACCTTAGCGCTATGATAAACTGAAAATATATCACGTCATATGGCTCACTCATATTTTACTATTACTTTTCATATCCAATTTATATTAGAGAAAAATTTATAAATAACACTACATAAAGTAAGTTTATAATGTTATCAGTGCCTCTAAAATATCCAGCAATTGTTTGTTATCAGCTCTGCAGGGAATACTGCTAATTTATTTTCATGTCTGTGAGGGACCTCTAAAAACTTCAAGGTACCTAAAAATGCAACATCCTCACAGAAAATACCAAAGTAATGTACTGATTAATGCCACTAATCCAAAGAAATTTAGTGTTCATCCTTAGCAACAGAAATGTTTTCTGCTCTTCATTTAAATCTGAAATTTTACCTGTATATAAAAAGAAAAGACAATATGGCTAAATTCTAGGGGAAAATGCCAAATATCAGATTAACAGCACTGTCCTTAGTTAAGATTTCTTAAAATAAAAACACTACTGTATTAAAAGATACTTCAACTACATTCTAAAAAGCTCCAAATTTTACAAAGCATGATCAAAGTACTCAGTGTCTCACAGCAAAAACATATTCTCCTACATAATTCTGAAAGAAATATTTTATAACTTTTTCTCTTAATGTCTTTATTTCAGATACTGTCATATTTTGAGTAAACACCAAAATCAGCTCTGAAATCTGGAATCTCTATTAATCTGCACCTTTGAACTATAGATTTCAAAGTATATTCTTCAAAAACTTCAGACATTTAGACATATTTTGATGGGCAGGAAATGTCATTTTCTTTTAGAAAAGCACATCCAATAATTACTAATTTGATGTTATTGACTGTTACTGACTTATTGCTGAAAAATTATTATTAACTAAAAGCAAAACTAGGAAATAGAATGCTACTTAAGTTCCATGTGTATACATGTACATACAATTTCAAAAACTTTTCCACATTGCTAATCATAATAAATTGAAAGAATTATAAGACAACATTGTGCTGGTACTAAATTATACTCACAATGAGGTAAATAATTTACTGTAGAAATATATATACATTCTAACAAAAGAAAACAGCTAAGAATTATATTAACATGCCATCAACTGTATTTATGTATTGGTCTATCTTTATTGATTTTAGAGAGAAAGGGAGAGAAGAAAGAGATAGAAACATCAATGATGAGAGAATCATTAATTGGTTGCCTCCTGCACACCTCCTACTGGGGATTGAGCCCGCAACCCAGACATGTGCTCTTGACCGGAATCGAACCCAGGATCCTTCAGTTTCCAAGCTGATATTCTATCCATTGAGCCAAATCAGCTAAAGTCCATCAATTGTATTTAAAATTAACTATACCTTAAGTCTAACAAGTAAGTCAAGTATACTAAAGAAGTATAACTGCAGTATAAAACAAAAATCACAAATAACAGAATTAAAATGTTACAATTCAAGGTCATACATTATGTTATCCTATATAATAAAAGGGTAATATGCAAATTGACCTTAACAGCAGAATGACTGGGAATGACTGGTCACTACGACACACACTGACCACCAGGGGGCAGATGCTCAATGCAGATGCTCAAGCCAGGCTGATGGCTGTCAGTACAGTGGTGGTGGTAGGAAACTCTCCCACCTCCTCAGCAGCGCTAAGGATGTCCGACTGCAGCTTAAGCCTGCTCCCTGCTGGCAAGTGAACATCCCCCAAGGCCTCCTGGGCTGCCACAGGGATGTCTGACTGCCAGCTTAGCCTCGATCTTCCAGGGAGCAGGTCTAAAACAGTACGTGGACATCCCCCTGAGGGGTCCCCGACTGCGAGAGGGCACAGGCCGGGTTGAGGGACTCCCCCGAGTGCACAAATTTTTGTGCACCAGGCCTCTAGTATAAATTATAAAAAGCTTATAAGAGGAAAATGTTAGCTCATTTGCTAATCTATTTAATATTTTATTCAAAAATGCTAACTCATCAGGTTCTGGAAATAATATACTAACTGGTTTTCTCAAATAAGTGTTAAGGCCAAAGACTTCTTAAAAAAATTTTAAGTTCACCAAAACAGTTCCTTCTACATTATGATATCAATGGCCAGTATAAGGAAAGAAAAGTGAATTTTAAGAATAAATGTGATATGAAGTTATAAATTTGCAATTATAAATGATATGTAAGTTGTGTCATTTTTCTGGCATCATCCATGTCCAATTAACATTACACTCTTTATCTGGCAATCTACAGTCACACCTTCATAAAATTCCTTAAGGAAATAGGAATAAAGAAGTCATGTTGTGACTTGGCTAGGTAGCTAAGCTGGTTAGAGCGTCGTTTGATCTCTGCTCAGGGCACATACAAGAAACAACCAATGAATGCATAAATAAGTGGAACAACAAATCAATGTTTCTTTCTTTCCCTCTTTCTCTTTCCCTCTTTCCCTCTTTCTCTCTACCTCTCTCTCTAAAAATATCAATAAATGAAAAATTTTTTTAAAAAAAGAAGTGATTTAACTTTAATTGAAGCACTACTTTATTGTAAACTAAAAGTGTTTTTTCCTTTCTTTAAAATGTCACCTGACACCAATTATCTGGATACAGGTGTCACTGTTGCAAATGTTTAGGGGAATTCTCAAGAATTGAAGAAACGAAAGTAGTATATTTCCTCTTCCATACATATAGGCTTAGCATTATTGAACATACTATGGCTACTTCTAATAAAGTAAAACAAATCAAAATATTTAAAAGTTATTCATTTCCTAAACTCTTCAATTTTCAGTTTACCTTAAACTTTATGATTTAATATTTAACCTAAATTTCCTCAATAAAATCTCTTTTTGCTCATTCTAATCTGTAGTAATCACTTTGTTTAAACTCCTAATAGTTTCTCTATGGAATTTATTTTGTAATTGATCACATATACTCTAGTAATATCTAACACTGTCCTGACTGTCAAATTAAGAGTAACATTTACTGAGTTCCTACTATAGCCAAGGCATTGTAAGGAACATACAAATGAATATGAATGCCCACAATTTAAGTACAAAGAAAAATAAAAATGCATATACTAAGGGACAGAGCAAAGCAGATTATAGGTGCAGTAAAATAAGAACACAGAACAAGGAAGTAAAGGCAAACAGAAAATAGTTTGAATGATGAGATCTAAGAGTTCTAGAAAAAAGATGGTTAACATAAAGAAAAAAATCCTTAAGTAAATGAAAAAAGAAAGCAGACAACTATTTTAAGAAAGGAAAGTAGAACAATGTAGCGGAAGAGCAAAGTAGGCAGCTGACTTTTATTTAGTGAGAGATAAAGTCAGAAAGACTAAGGACACACTGTAAATGGGTTTGAATGCCAAGTCAAGGTGTAAAGATTTTATTCTATGTACAATAGAAAGCAACTAAAGACTTGGGAACAAGAAAGGGGAGCCATTTGGTCTATGTTCTTAGAATGATAATTTGGTAGTTATATGAAAGTTGTCAAATAAAAATAAAATCAGGGAGAAAAATTAGAAAGATACTGTAATAGTCTAGGTAAAGGTGGTCAATATTTAATTAGGTCAGCAACAATGGAAATAGAATGAAATAGAATAGATTGGAAATATGGTACCTGTAGAATAAAGGAAACTTTAGAACTAATTGGAAGTTCAGAATTAGTGACAGGGTAGTCAAAGTTAATCCTCATCAAAAGAGGCAGCAAGAACACATACATATTAATGCATTCTTAGTTAAATGATTCACTGTCCATATATTTCAGTCTTACCTCACATATAGCCCATAATACAGAAAAGTAATATCAAGTGATTAAGAGTTATGAATCCAAAGTCAGATGGACCTTGCTCAATTTCCAGCTGCTTCCCTAGTCACTGACTTTGAATAAGCAAATTCATCTAATATAATAAAAGAGTAATATGCAAATTAACCATCACTCTGAGATACCCAAGCCATGCCCACCAGCCAAGCCATGCCCACCAGTCAATCAGAACAGCTCTATGCAAATTAACCCAGCCAAGATGGTGGCCAGCAGCTCTGGAGCTAGAGTACACAGGAGGCTTCTGTTACACCAGCGATGGCATTGAAACTGCCTGCCTAGGCCAGCCAGGCCTCTGTTCAAGGCAACAATATTTCAATTATAGAAGCCATGGAGCTGAAGCAAACAAGAGGCTTCGTTGCCTAAGCCTCCGCTCAAGGCAACAAAGTTTCAATTATAGAAGATAAATAAACCCCAGAAACCTGATTCCAGCCAGCTTTGCTGGGACCTTGGGTCAATGGGAGCTGTGGTCAGCCTGAAAACGGACCTCAGCCCCTTACTCAGGCTGGCCACACCCCCATGGGGTGAGGGACCCCCCTGGGAGGGCTTGGCCAGCCTGCAAATAGCCATCAGCCCCTCATCCAGGCACGCCAGCAGGTGGACATCCCCCGAGGGGTCCCAGACTGTGAGAGGGCACAGGCCGGGCTGAAGCCCCCCCCCACCCCGAGTGCACAAATTTTTGTGCACCGGTCCCCTAGTCTCTTTATAAGACTCACATTCTTCCTCTATAAAATGAGGACATTAAAACCTGCCTCAAAAGGCTGTCCAAAGAATTGTGAGATCATGAATGTAAACCACTTAGTAAAGGTCTGTGCTCACCCATTAGAGGTGGTCCTAAAAAAGCTAAAAGAACAAAAAAACAGCAAAAAATTAGAAGAAAACGTAATAAAAAAATGTAGTATCGGGTCAGGGGTTGGAGTATCAGCCCATAGATGCAAAGGGTGGCGGTTTCAATCCCTGGACCATGTCAGGGCATGTGTAGGAGGCAATTGATCTTACATCCATGTCTCTCTTACATTCATGTTTCTCTTTCTCTCTCTCCCCTCTCCTCCTTCCACTCTGTCTGAAAATCAATGGAAAAAAATATTATTGAGAGGATAAAAAAAAAAGCAGTATGGAACTAAACAATAAGAATTCATTCAGCCCTGACTGGTTTGGCTCAGTGGATAGAGCATCAGCCTGCAGACTTAAGGGTCCCAGGTTCAATTCCAGTGAAGGGCATGTACCTTGGTTGTGGGCATATCCCCAGTAGGGGGTGTGCAGGAGTCAGCTGATCAATGTTTCTCTCTCATTTATGTTTCTAACTCTCTATCCCTTTCCCTTCCTCTCTGTAAAAAATCAATAAAATATTTTTTAAAAAATAATTCATTCATAGTGACTATAGTTATAATACTGCTGTATATATTAGAGAGTTGCTAAGACAGGAGCTCTTGAAAGTTCCCATCACAAGAAAAACTAACTGTAGCTATGTGGAGGGCCCCCTGGCAGGGAAGGCGCCATGGGCTTTCTTTTAAGTGCATGTTGACTGAACCCAAGCCCTAGGCACAGCTTTACCTCGGGGGCATTTTTAAAAAAATATATTTTATTGATTTTTCTTTTTTTTACAGAGAGGAAGGGAGAGGGACAGAGCGCTAGAAACATCGATGCGAGAGAAACATCGATCAGCTGCCTCCTGCACACCCCCCGGCTGGGGATGTGCCCGCAACCAAGGTACATGCCTTTGACTGGAATTGAACCTGGGACCCTTAAGTCCGCAGGCTGACGCTCTATCCACTGAGCCAAACCGGCCAGGGTGCTTGGGGGCATTTTTAACCAACAGGTGAAACATGCCACAGCTCAACTCTTTAAAGCCCAAGAACTAGGGAGTGGGTTTTGATATGAAGATTCAGCTAAGCACTAGGAATGAATAGCACTCTCCTCCTTCTGTCTGGCACCGCCCTGTAGGAGGGTCCCTGAGGTGGAGCCATGACTGTTTGTCATGCCCACCAGCTGGGCCCACCCAGATGTGATGTAACTTCCTGTTACCTGGGGGTAGGGGAGGAAGAGGGAGATGAGATAGATAGAGATAGAGATAGAGATAGAGATAGAGATAGAGATAGAGATAGAGATAGAGATAGAGATAGATAGAGATAGAGATAGAGATAGAGATAGAGATAATTTACTTGCGATGCAGCTTGTCTATCTGTCCCTCCATCAGGAGGGCAGACACCACATCAGTCCCAGTTTATTCTATTTTGTGTCCTGTCTTCATTACTTTCTCAAATCCCAAAGCGCCTCTACTTAAAAGAACCGGTTCACATCTCTCTCTCTCCCCGTGCTGGACGCGGAGAAGGGGGACCCCCAACATATAGCTATGTGTGGTAATAGATGTTAACTAGACTTATAGTGGTGATCATTTCATAATACATACACATTATCTAATCATTATGCTGTCCACCTGAAACTAATATAATGTTGTATATCAATTATAGCTCAATTTTAAGAAAAGATTTCAGGATATATTAAATTATTGAGATAAACTTCAAAGTGAACATTTCCCTCAGTCAAAGACACATAGGCTACATTTAAAAAAAAAAAAAGCCCTAATCGGTTGCTTAGTGGTTAGAGCACCGGCCTGGGTACTGAAAGGTCCTAGGTTCAATTCGGGTTAAGGGCATGTACCTTGGTTGTGGGCACATCCACAGTAGGAGGTGTGCAGGAGGCAGCTGATTGATGTTTCTAACTCTCTATCCCTCTCTCTTCCTCTCTGTAAAAAATCAATAAAATATATATTTTTTTAAAAAGACATGTAGACTTATTTGAGACAGCATGGATGGACCTAAAGGGTATTGTGTTAAGTGAAATAAGTCTGTCAGAGAAAGACAAATAGTGTATGATTTCTCTTATATGTGTAATCTAAAGCATACAAACAAACAAACAAAACAGAACAAACTGATGTTTGCCAGAGGGGAGGGCTGAAAAATGTGAAGGGATTAAAAAGTACAAATTGGTAGTTATAAAACTCTCATGGGAATGTTAAGCACAGCATAGATAATATAATCAATAATATTTTAACTATGTATGGTGCCAGTTGGGTGCTGAAAATATTGAGGGAAACACTCTGTAAAGTATATAATTGTCTAACCTCTATGCTGTACACCTGAAACTAATAAAAAATATTGAATGAAATCTCTGGTTTAACTTTAATTAAAAAATTAAATTAAAAATTATATGTAGGCTTTACTCGGCTTTACTCAACTATAAACAGAAGACATCTGATGCAGAATTTTCTAAAATGCTTCTCAGGGTTCTGGTTGGTGTGGCTCAATTAGTTAGAACATCATCCCGGCACCAAAAGGTTGCCAGTTTAATTCCCAGTCAGGGCACAGACTTAGGTTGCAGGTTTGATCCCCGATGAGGGTGCATATGGGAAGCAACTGATAGATGTTTCATATATCAATGTTTATCTTTCTTTCTCTGTCTCTCTCTCTTCCCCTTTCTCTAAAATCAGTAAAACATATCCTTGGGTAAGGATTTAGTAAGATAAAATAAATAAAACAAATAAAATGCTTTTCAAGTAAAGCTGTTGCCAAAAATTCATTCATGAAAATTCTAGGTTACCCTGGCCAGTGTGGTTCAGTCTGTTGAGCACTGTCCCATGCACCAAAAGGTCACTGGTTTGATTAATCTCTTGTAGGGGCGTGTAGGAGGCAGCTGATGAATGTTTCTCTCTCTCCCTTCTTTCCTCTCTCTCTCTCTGAAAAATACTCTAGGTTAAAGCAAAGTTAGACATTTTGTTTGTCTGTCGGACTTTGTCCACAGTTTATGAATTCTGTGACTTTCCAAAAGTCTTTCTCAAACTTTAATCAGCAAACAACTTTTTTTCAGTAGACCATCTACAATCATAACTATGGTTACAGAACATCTATATTAGAAATTTATATAAAGAATTATATTATTACTAAGCAATTAGGTATACTTAATAGTTATTTAGCCACAAGTTTAAAAAAGCAATTACTATGCAAATGGACTAACATGGGGTTTAGAGGACACCTGAGAATGGTCTTAAGCATAAAACTCAAAATCCACTGCATTCTAATTAAAACTTTACAATATGAGTATTCTTGATCCTCTATATTAAATATATATTTAGACATTTCATACTTTATTAGTTTAACAACCCAAGAAATCATTATAAAATTAATCTATTTAGTGAAGACAATTTCCACAGACCTTAAAATGTTTTAAAATACTAAAATAAGCAAAAATTATTTTCTTATTAGTATCAGAAAAAGAGAACCAGCAACAGAAAGATATTTTTTAAATGCGTATAAAATGGTAAAAGTAACATTTTCACCTGGGATTTCCTCTTAGTGCAGCATGGTGCAGGGCGTTAAATCCATTATTGTTTGTAATGGTGACATCCGCCCCAGCTTCCAGAAGGACTGCCAAGATGTCATCACGTTTCTTACTAATTGCATCGTGAAGAGGAGTATCACCTTCAGAATCCTTTTTTTTTTTTAAGTTTAAAAAAATTTTCATTAGTTTTTTTTCCATCATTCTCACATGTAATTATTAATACTTATAATGAACTAAACAAAGAAACAAAAACAGAACCCATATCCAACAACCATCAATAAAGCATATTATGTGTTAAATTTAATAAATGCAGGCAAGAAATAGCATTATAGTAAATAAACTTATACTCAATCTAAATGGCAAACACAATAAACATGCTGTAGCCTTAAAAAAAAAATCAGTTCCGTGAGGATAAGACCCTCTGAGAAAAAAGAAAAAGAAAAAAAATCAAAGAAATTAAATATCCTCAAAATAAGTAAATAACAAAAATAAATGAGGTGGGAAAGCGGCCAAAAAATTCATTCGTTTAAAATGGTTTGCTATACCATTTTCCTACCATTAACTGCTGTACCCTGAAACTCCATCCCAAACCTACACCAATCTCAGGGCCCATAGCAATTAATTAAAAGTCAGTGGTTCTCAACTCTGGCTGTACCTTAGAATCTGATGGGAAGCTCTTAAAATCCTGTAATCAAAAAACTACAACAACAAAAAAATCCTGTAATCCAGGCTATTCTTCAGATCAACTAACCTAGAATCTCGGGTTGGGACTCAGGCATTAGCTTCCCCAAGTTCCCCAGGTGAATATATTGTGTAGTCACTATTGAGAATCATTACTCTAATTGTTTTCAAAGGGTGGAAAAGAGACTGGTTAACTCAAAGTGAAAACAAATGTAAAAGAAAATTTGGCAGTCTCAGTCTGTTTTTTTTTCAAGTTGATAACTTCCTTCATTAATCAACCAATGTGACAATAAATTGTTATTCATTATCAGTCATTTGTGTAAATGGGTAATTTAGACTACATTCATTTCATAAATACTATTTTCAGTAAAGCCATATATAGTTACCACAGTTGCCAAATTTAGGCTGCCCCCTATTTTTGTAATTTTATTTACATAGCCACACACATACATTTATGTTTTATCTATGGCTACTTTGGTGCTACAATGGCAGCATTGAATAATCTAATCTAATAAAAGAGTAATATGCAAATAAACCATCACTCCATTACACCAAGCCACGCCCACTGGCCAATTAGAGCGGCTATATGCAAATTAACCAAGCCAAGATGGCGGCCAGCAGCCACAGAGCTAGAACAAATAGGAGGCTTCCGTTGCACCGGTGATGGAGTTGAAACTGCCTGCCTAGGCCAGCCAGGCCTCTGCTCAAGGCAACAATGTTTCAATTATAGAAGCCATGGAGCTGAAGCAAACAGGAGGCTTCGTTGCCTGACTAGGCCTCCACTCAAGGCAACAAAGTTTCAATTATAGAAGATAAACCCAGGAAACCTTATTCCAGCCAGCCTCACTGGGACGTTTGGTCAATGGGAGCTGTGGGCAGCATGAAAACAGCCCTCAGCCCCTCACCCAGGCTGCCCAGGCACCCCAGTAGGGACCTGAACCCTGAAGGAACTGTGGTCAGCCTGAAAACGGCCCTCAGCCCCACACCCAGGCAGGTCACATCCCCCGAGGGGTCCCAGACTGCGAGAGGGCACAGGCCGGGCTGAGGGACTCCCTCAAGTGCACAAATTTTTGTGCACCAGGCCCCTCGTTATAATAGAAAACATGAAAGCCAAAAATATTATCTGGCCTTTTAAAAATATTTTTAATTGATTTTTAGAAAGAGAGGAAAGAAGAGGGAAAGAGTAACATCAATCAGCTGCTTCCCACAAGCCTACCTACTGGGGATTGAGCCCACAACTGGGGCATGTGCCCTGACTATGAATCAAATCAGCAACCTATTGCTGCATGTGACAACACCCAACCAACTGAGCTGAGCCACAATAGCCAGGGCTTACCTGGCCTTTCACAGGTAAGCGAAAGTGTGCTAATCCTACGCATATATTCATCCACCCACATAAGAAATACCCTACACAAATTCAGAACAACAATCCACCTTTCATCCTCCTATGGTACTAAAAATACATGGTCTCCAATTTGAGATGGGCTCTTAACCTGACAGAAATATGCTTCTACAAGTCCTGATCTGTCCTGTCTCTTGCTCTCCACAGTAGCTATTTTAATTACCCTTTCTATACTAACCACTCCTCATTCACTCTCATCTAATATAACTTTGCCTCCCATATCAGCCAAAAAAAAAGTCAGCAGGTATAAATTCCACGCTCCTTCAACAGACTAATACCTTACAATGACTACCCCATCTTCTAATCCTACTACTCTGTATCTCAGAAAAACTAGTCTGTAATAATCATTCAGCTGAACAGAATCTCTGATACTTTCAATTCTCGTCAAACCCTCAGTCCCATTACTCCTGTTCTACATTGCTTCTCTAAGACCAATCCAAATTAACTCATCTGGTTGCTGAAATTTTGAAAGGGAATAATCATTTCATAAGAGACCCTTGCTTAAAAAAAGTAGGTCCTACTATAATAAATAAGCTTTAAAACCCTATGTATTTCCCAAAACAGAAAATCTTCTAAGACTGGACTAATGACTACACCAAGACTCTTAAATTACATAAGACTAGAACTAAAATAATTTAGATAGCTATGCAGTAACTATTAAGAAGTGCAGCCTATTATACCTCTTTAAGTTGCTGAAGCCCATTATCATGATCAATAAAATTAAATCAAATCAATTCAATTCAAAAATGAACACTTTTGCATGAAATCCCTATCCCCACCCCTCAATATAAGAGATCTACTTAACACTTCCTTAAAAAGGCTAAGAAGGAAGAGCTGCCAATTTTATTACATTCCATATCTTTGGTATCACTTACTATGGCTGATCATATAAAAAAGAAGTGTAACACAGAAATACTTACCATTGTAGCTAGTACTTCCCTATAATAGGATCCTAGCAATACCTACAGAATATATTTTGTTAAAGGTTTTACCTGAAGACTTGGATGACAACCAAAGTCCAATAAAGTCTTTACAACTTGAAGATGACCTTTATTGACAGCAATATGAAGTGGTGTCTGTCGGCGTTTGTTGCGAGCATTCAAGTCAGCGCTGCCTCGATGTAATACTTCTATTACAGCACCTTCATCTCCAAAAGCTGCGTGGTGAACGGCTCTATCTCCATCTTTGTCCTAAAAAGCAGCATTAAAATCTGAATTAATGAATATTTTAGAAAAATAAAACATGAAACTATAATTCATTAAGAACCAAATTGATGTGAGAGAGAAAAAAATATTGAATAGAGCCACAAAAGAGGCAGAAATTCACTTGAATAGTGACTAACTCCAAAAATAAATGACGAATCCTGAATCAATACAGGAGTGGGCAAAAGTAGGTTTACAGTTGTGAGTGTGCAATACACAAAATATATTCTTGTACCATTATTTAATACTGTATTATTTGTATTACAACTGTAAACCTACTTTTGCTTATCCATGTATATTATATATTGGACCAATAGTTATATCAGAAGTAGTTCAATTCTTCATTACCCTAATTTACCTATCAGTCATGATGATAAGCCATTATTAGGAAAATACTGATATATAACATAATACATAAACTTTTTTCCATTTAAAAATTTTACAAAGACTTTTAAAGAACATAAAAATTACACTAACTTCAGTTGAGTGATTTTTAAAAGAAGAAAGGATGCCAAACAGCATTATCTCAATTAGTTTTAAGGGGAGAAATATATCAACATATTAATATTGCTTATCTTTAACTGGTGAGCATACACTTTTCGGTATATTTAAGAAGAGAACAAAAATATTAAATACCACTTTAAAAGACAAAAATGAAACACAAGCCAGAATAATTTCATACATCCAAAATTCTAAAACTATTTCAGAGAAATCCAGTAGGTATGCCTCACCTTTTGTAATTGGAGGAGATGAGTCAGAGAATTATTTACATTTTTTTCAAATGTAAAAATAACTTTTTGAAGGGGAAAAAATTCCTGTCCTACATTATAAAGATTACACACTTACACACGCACACACCAAAAAAGAAGTCTCAGTACACTTATAGATGCAGATGGAAAAGGATATTACAAAGGTACTATCTTTAGTCCATATTCCAGCTCAAATTTTAACACTCAGAAGTAAGCAAGCTTTAAGACTTTCTCCAGTGGTTCTAGCCCCCTCGTGGACCATAATTATTACAAGGGGTTTGAAAATACATTCGTTAGGATTAGTTTAACTATTATCCAAAGTTAACACCGATCAGTACTGTTGCGATTAAATACATTTAAAACAAATGAACAGCCCAGCCAGCATGGCCCGGTGGTTGAGCGTCAACTTAGGAACCTGGAGGTCAGGGTTCGATTCCCATCAGGGCACATGCCTTGGTTGGGGTCTCGATCCCCAGTGTGGGGCGTGCAGGAGGCAACCAATCAAGGATTATCTCTCATCATTGATGTTTCTATTTCTCTCTCCATCTCCATTCTTCTCTGAAATCAATAAAAACATATTTAAAAAATAAAAAAGAACAGTTCATTCAACATGGTTGAATTCGAAATAGTTTTTGGTTTTTGCAATTTTTCTTAAGCACATATTCAAAGAAAAACCGCTGATACAGAAGTGCATAAAGATTTAACAATCAGCCCTAACCAGTTTGGCTCAGTAGATAGAGAGAGCGTCGGCCTGCGGACTGAAGGGTTCCAGGTTCGATTCCGGTCAAGGGCATGTACTTGGTTGCAGGCATATCCCCACTGGGGGTGTGCAGGAGGCAGCTGACTGATATTTCTCTCTCATCGATGTTTCTAACTCTTTATCCCTCTCCCTTCCTCTCTGTAAAAAAAATCAATAAATATATTAAAAATTTTAAATTAAAAAAAAGATTTAACAATCCTTCTCGAAAGGGTAGAAAACCATGACTCAGGAGTACTTCTACTTTACTAATATTCCAGCTAAAATAGGTTAGGCGTTTTTGTTATCTACCTACTTTGAGCACAAAAGAACTGGAAAGCACCACACTAAAGATTTAACACTTGAGCCTCTGAGCAGCATTATATTTAAACATCCCAGAGAAAAATAAAAATGATTATTACAAGAAAATTGTTTTTATTTATGTGTGTCACTAACTTTTCTAGTAACATATTTCAATATTTTAGAATCTTAGATTTAAGATCTTACTAACCTCTAATCTGGTTTTCTTTTCTGTTACATTTTTTAAGTCTAACTGGTGGTACTCCTTCCATTAAAAAGGAGAAAATCAATCCACTAACACTCCCTAACTAAAAAACAGGAAGTATTTATGAATTGTACCATATATTTATGGTTATTAGAAAACTGCTATTGCAACACTTTTATGCAGTTCCCATCAATTTATGTAAAAAAAAAACTAAAAAATTAAAAACCCTAATATATATATGTATACACACACACATACACACACACAAAATACAAATAAAAATTTAAAGAACTTGGAAAATACATACCCATACTAGAACACAATTAAATATATTTCTAGACTTCTATTTAGAAAACCTCAGTTGTACAAATACCTCAACTTACAGATTTTGAATATACCTAAAACATACTGCTAGTTCACTATTCTGTCCCTACTGGCACCAAATGAGATCTTGAAGGAAACAGTATAGCTGGCCTCCAAAGATAACCTAAAAGGATGTGTGAAGGGGCTTTAGAATTGAATCTAAAACTGATCTTGCCCTGGCCAGGTCAGGTTGGGGCGTCATCCTGTGCACTAAAAGGTTGTGGGTTCAATTCCCAGTCAGGGCACATACCTAGGCTGCAGGTTGAATCCCCGGTCAGGGAGCCTATGGGAGGCAACTGATGTTTCTGTTTCTCCCTCTCTCTACCTCTCTCCCTCATTCCTCTCTCTCTCATATCAATATTAAAACACTAGAGGCCCGGTGCACAAAAATTTGTGCACTCGGACAGGGGGGAGGGGAGGGGAGTGTTCTTCAGCCTGTCCTGTGCCCTCTTGCAGTCTGGGACCCCTCGAGGGATGTCCACCTGCTGGCTTAGGCCCAATCCCCAGGTAATCGGGCCTAAACTGGCAGTCAGACATCTCTCTGGGAGCCTGAGAGCCCTCAGAGGATGTCCACTTCTCAGCAGGGAGCAGCCTAAGCTGCAGTCAGACATCCTTAGCACTGCTAAGAAGGTAGGAGAGGCTCCAACCACCACCACTGTACTGGCAGCCATCAGCCTGGCTTGTAGCTGAGCAGAACTCGCCCTGTGGGAGTGCACTGACCACCAGGGGCAGCTCCTGCATTGAGCGTCTGCCCCCTGGTGGTCAGTGTGTGTCATAGTGACCAGTCATTCCCAGTCATTCTGCTGTTAGGGTCAATTTGCATATTACCGTTTGATTATATAGGATATCCTCGGGTCAGATTTTAAAAAAAAAAAAGGAACTAATTTTGGTTCTTTCTATCCTCTTGTTCCTTCTTCTTTCCTCCCAACCCTCCAAAATCTGCTCTTGTTGCAGTCTTCCCTATCTTAGCTGATAGAACCACAGGCCACAGGTTAACAAAATCAGAATCTATAGGTCATGCTCACCTATTTCCTTTCCCTGAGCCCCTATAGGCAAACACCAAATTCTATGGTTTTTACTTGAGTTATGTTAATATCTATTGTCTCTTCTCCAATTATATCACTAATTAATTCAGGCCTGCATTCTCACTCACCTAACCTATTGCCATAGCTCACTCTGCCTCCACTCTATTCTTACCCTGATCTACTCTTACATAGCAGACAGAATTCTCTCCATAAAACACAAAATTTATGTTTAAAACTCTTTAATGTAACTCTGCTATATAAAGAACAAATCCCTTTTTTAACATTTTATTTTCAATTACAGTTTATATTCAATATTATTTTATTAGTTTCAGATGTACAGCATAGTGGTTGGAAAAACATATACTTTACAAAGTGTTTCCCCTAATACTTCCAGAAACCACCAGGCATCATATATAATTGCTAATGGCCCGGTACACAAAATTCGGCAGTTGGATATCCCTTTTGCAATCTGGGACCGCTGGCTCCTAATCACTCACCTGCCTGCCGGTCTGATCACCACTATCTGCCTCTGTCTGTCTGCCTGCCTGACTGCCCCTAACCCCTCGGCCTGCCTGCCTGATCACCCCTAACTGCCCTCCCTTGCTGGCCTGATCTCACCCCTAACTGCTCACCCCTGCCAGCCTGATCGCCCCTAACTGCTTCTGTTTGCCTGATCACCCCTACCTGCCTTCCCCAGCTAGCCTGATCTCACCCCAACTGCCCTGCTCTGCCAACCTGATCTTGCTCCTGACTGCTCTCCCCTGCCAGCCTGATTGCCCCTAACTGCTTCTGCCTGCCTAATCGCCTCTAATTTCCCTCCCCTGCTGGCCTGATCTTGCCCCCAACTGTCCTCCGCTGCAGGCCTGATCACCCCTAACTGCTCTGCCTCAGCCCCACCACCATTGCTTTGTCCAGAAGGAAGTCGGATATCCAGAAGATGGTCAGTCAACCCAGTCTAATTAGCATATTACCCTTTTATTAGTTTAGTTTATATAGAATAAGATTGCTTAAAGGGGGCAATAGCCTTTTTCAGCAGGAGGAGATGCTCTTGGCAGACAAAAATACATAATCCCTATATCTGGACTGATAGCCAGCCATATGCACTATACTGCCAAACTGGTCATTAAAAAATTGAACCACTTTCTTACACCTTACACCAAACAGCTGTTGCCCTTAAAACCCCTCCTCAGCCCCCACCTTAGGTTCTGCCTTCTCAGTTCACCCAGATTAAGTTCTGAGTGGTCAGTTTCTATGCTAGTCAGCATCAAAAGCTCCACCTCCTAGGAAGCCATTGGCTCCTTGTAGTTCACCCAGATTTGGTTCTGACTGGTCAGTTTCTATGCCCGTCAGTGTCTCCGGGCCTATCTCCGGGCTGCTGGTGAGGCCTGGAGAAAGATAGAGGCAAGGGCTGATCAACAGCTGCCATGGAGGCTGCAGATCAGACCCTGCTTCTCTCTCCAGGCCTGATCTGCAGCCCCTTTGGCAGTCAGTGCTGGGTTGTTGCACCTGCAGCGGCAGCAGTAAGTGCTGGGTCTTACTTCCAATGTTTGATCATCCATTCAGTCATTCTGGACATTATGGACCATGGCTCTTTATATATATAGATTATATTATTATTGACTATTCCCAATGCTGTACTTTACAACCCCTATTTTTCTAACTTCCAGTCTGTACTTCTCAATCCCTTCATCTTTTTCAGTCTCTCCAAACCCCCTTTCCTCAGGCAACCAATCTATTCTCTGTATCTATGAATCTATTTCCATTTTGTGTGTTTATTTTGTTCTTTAGATTCCACATAGTAAGAGAACTCATATAGTATTTATCTTTCTCTGACTAGCTAATTTCACTTAGCATAATACCCTCTAAGTCTATCCATATTGTCACAAATAATAAAACTGCATTCTTCTTGGGGGCCAAGTAATATTTCATTGTAAATAGGTACTGCCATTTTTTACTCACTGTCTCTTGATGGTCACTTGGCTTCTTCCATAGTTTGGCTACTGTAAATAATGCTGCAATTAATGAATATAGGGGTATACATCTTTTCAAATTAGTGTTTTGGGTTTCTTCAGATATATACCCAGAGGTGGAATGGCTGGGTCATAAGGCAGTTCCATTTTTAATTTCTTGAGGGCCTTTTATAATGTTCTCTGTAGTGGGTGCACCAATCAGAATTCCCACCAATAGTGTTCAAGGGTTCCCCTTTCCCCACATCCTTAATAACACTTATTTGTTGATTTGTTGGTAACGGTCATTCAGACAAGTGTGAGATGCTATCTCATTGTTCTTAATTTGCATTTCTCTGATGATTAGTGAATTTGAGCAGCTTTTCATGTCTATTGGTCGTTTCTATGTTCTCTTTGAAGAAGTTCTCTGCCCATTTTTTAGTTGGTGTTTGCGGGGTTTTTTATGTTGATTATCTGAGTTGTTTATAAATTTTAATAACTGTTATTAAATGTACCATTAGTGAGTATGTTTTCCCGCTCATTGGGTTATCTTTCAATTTGTTGGTTTCCTTCGCTATACAACAAAAATCTTAGTCTGATATAGTCCCATTTGTTTAATTTTTCCTTTTTTCCCTGGCCCAAGGAGATACATCAAAAAAAAAATATTGTTAAGAGAAATGCTAGATATTTTGTTTCCTGTTTTTTTCTAGGAGTTTTATGGTTTGAGTCTTATAATTAAGTCTTTACAGTAAAACCTTAATATAATGGACTAATTTGGGCAAGGGGGTGTCTGTTAAAGCTGAAAATCCATTATATAATACATTTTCCAAATGCGTATGTAAAAAAATTTACAAATTTGCCCGGACTGGTTTGGCTAAGTGGATAGAGCATCGTCCTGCAGACTGAATGGTCCTGGGTTCAATTGTGGGGGTTGTGCAGGCGGTAGCTGATTGATGTTTCTCTCTCTCATCGATGATTCTAACTCTCTATTTCTCTCCCTTCCTCTCTGTAAAAAATCAATACAATATATGTGTTTTTTTAAATTTACAAATTAGTTTACTTGTTGTAAATTATGTAGACACAGTTGTGTAATTAAAATTAAGTATGTGTAAATAGTTTAATTTCACAAAGTTTTTTACATGTATTACAGTAATTTTAAATTTATTCTGAATCAGTCTAATAAATGCATGCATTTACCAGTCATCGACAGTAAAATAAATGCACACAGCTGGAACGTGGCTTAGTGCATAGCACTCGTTAAAACTGCTACAAAAGTCACGCCATTGAACAACAGAATCAATTAGTGCTTATGATGCAATGTGATCACATGCTAATCATTCACCAAACACTGTTTAGGAGCAGTGACTCCTGGATTTAAATATGTAGACTATAGTTGTAAATATGTAATATTCATTTATGTCAGCAAAATTACTATAGTGTTTTTTCCCACATGTTTGCTAAATTTTGTTAAAATAAAGGTAAATTAATAACAAAAATAACTTGTTAATTTAATTGTAAGCAAATCTTGGTTAAAAGTATTTTTAAATTAACAGGGTGTTAAGTTTCACATATATGGACTGAAAATTTTGTCTGTTAAATCTGAAGTCCTTGGGGCGGGGTGGAGGAGGTGGACTAAAAGGGGTCAATGGGGGGAAATGGGGAAGATATGTAATACCTTCAGCAATAAAGATTAAAAAAAAAATCTGAAGTCTGTTACATCAAGGTCCACAAAATCGAGGGTTTACTATAATCCATTTTGAGTTTACTCTTATATATGGTCTAAGAAGGTGATCTAGTTTCATTTTTTTTACATGTATTTGTCCAACTTTCCCAATTGTATATTCTTGCCTCCTTTGTCAAATATTAATTTCTGGCCTCTCCATTTAAAACACCTCTTTTAAAGCCTATTTCTATGGACCGCTCCAAACTCATCTAATGCCTTGGTTCCCTCACCTATAAAATTCTAACTGAACTACTTATTTGACTTCAATGCTTATTTATCACCTAATTGGCTTGAGAACAGACATATTTTATTTTTTTTAATCCTCACCTGAGGACATACTGGGGAGGGAGAGGGAGTGGGGTAAGAAGATGGAGAGTAGGGGAGGGAGGGGGACATCAATGTGAGGGAGAACATCAATGTAAGAGAGAATCACTGATCAGTTGCCTTCTATATGTGCCCCATTAAGGACAAGAAACAAGACTAAACAAATTCTAATATACTGGTTCCCTTACGAGGAAAAAAAACACAAACAGGATAGAAGTCTCTAAGTGTCACAAATCAGAAAAAATCTTGACCCACATAACCCATATTCCCCTTCCCTCAACTTCCCCAGTGTAATTCTTGGGTGAACCCAACTGGGCTTGCAACATCAGATGGGGCTACTGCCAAGAATACTGAGGGATCACAGAAAACCAAGAAATGATTCAAGTTTTCTTTTGTCAATTTTTTCTCTTCAATCAGAAAAGTCTTAGGTAAATATTAAATTTCAAGAATGAAAACAATTCATCTAATAATACAAAAGTAAGTACCATTTCTAGGACATTTTTACTGAAAATATTTTTCAAGCTTATTTTAATTACCTCTGCTTCTACATCCACATTTTGTTTCAAAAGTAACTTCAAAATATCAACATGTCCATTCTGACTAGCAGCTTGCATAGCAGTATGGCCAGCACATTGTCCATTTACCTAAATAAAAAAAAGGATGGAATGTTATAAATAAGAAAGAGCCAATATATACATATAATATAGGTTCAAATTTGGTACATTGTATGATTCTATTAAAATAATTTACTCTACCTCAAACTTATTATTTAGAATCAAAGGATACATAAAGATCTTCCCAGACAAGAAAAAGCTAAAGGAATTATTCACCACCAGACCAGTACAAGAAATGTTAAAGGGTCATTCTTTAAGAAGAAGAAAAAAAGATTTAAAATATGAATACAATAGTAACAAATACATATTTATCAACAACTACATTAAATGCAAATGGATTAAATGCTCCAATCAAAAGACATATCATAGTTTAATGGATAACAAAACAAGACCCATACATATGCTGTCTACAACAGGCTCACTTCAGATTGAAAGACCCACACAGACTAAAACAAAGGAATAGAAAAAAATATTTCATGAAAATGAAAACAAAACAACAAAAAAAAGCTGGTGTAGCAATACTTATACCAGACAAAATAGACTCTAAAACAAATGCTATAACAAGAGACAACAAAGGATTCAGCAATTCCACTTCTGGGTATTCATCTTTAAAAACCCAAAATACTAAATCAAAAAAAACACATATGCTTCTTTATGTTCACTGCAGCATTATTTACAATAGACAAGAAATGGATGTGTCTATCAACAGATGAACGGATAATGAAATGGCATATATCCTATATAATAAAAGCATAGTATGCAAATTGTCCCCTTGACCAAGAGTTGTCCAGGAGTTCGACCAGGGGGCAGGGCAGGCCGAGGGAAGGGAGGGAGGCCCTGGCTGGAGGCAGCAGGCAGCAGGCAGCAGGAGGAATGGAGGGAGGCCCTGGCAGCAGCAGGCGACCAGGGGAAGGGAAAGAGTACCGGCCCGGAGCCGACAGCTGCTAGGAACCCTACCAGTGCACGAATTTCATGCATTGGGCCTCTAGTATACAATAAAATTGTGACTCAACTATAAAAAACGGAATGAAATATTACCATCTGCAACAACACAGATGGCAACCCCAGCATGTTCCCTGACCAGGAATTGAACCATGACTTCCTGGTCAATCACTCAATCACTGAGATATAAAGGCTACACAAAACACTTTTTTTAAATCACTATGTTACATTTTTTTTAAAAATCACTATGTTGTACACCTGAAACTAATATAATATTGTATGTCAACTATAATTTTTAAAAACTTTACATTTCAGAATGGAATGAAAACTTGGGGGGAGGACTTCAATTATAGATGTTCAAGACATCTAAAAATCAAGAGGAAGATGATATGAAAAAAAAAATAGACAGAAACAGAAAAGCTAAAAAGAAAAAAGTCTCATTAGTAAGAACTGGAAAAATTTTTTTCCATATCATAAGACTTTAATAGAAAACTGTGGTACATCTACACAATGGAATACTATACTGCTGTAAAAAGGAAGGAGTTCTTATCTTTTGCAGCAGCATGGATGGAACTGGAGAGCATAATGCTAAGTGAAATAAGCCAGTCAATGAAAGAAAAATACCACATGTCCTTGCTCACCTATGGATAATAATCACCATTATAAACTGGTGAACAAAAATAGATACAGAGGCAGAGCAGCACAAACAGACTATCAAATTACAGCAACAAGGACAGGGAGGGTTGGGGGGGGGTGTAATAGATCAACCAAAGGACTTTTATGCATGCATTTAAGCATAACCAATGGACACAAAACACTGGGGGGTAAGGGAGGCTGGGAAGGGCAAAGTGAAAAAAGAGATATATGTACTAATCTTTGTAATACTTTATTGCAATAAAAAAATACAGTTTTTAAAAAAGTATATTTTGCTCTGGCCAGTGTGGCTCAGTAGGTTGGGCACTGTCTCATGCACTGAAAGGTTTGCTTGTTCCTTTCCAGGTCAGGGAACATGCCTGGGTTTTAGGCTTAATCCCCGATAAAGGGTGTGCAAGAGACAGCTGATGCATGTTTCTCTCTCTCCCTTCTCCCTCCTCTATCTCTAAATATCAATTTTTTAAAAAGTATATCCTTATATTTTTATTCATGATACAAAACAACTGTACCTCAATAAACCTTTTAATAAAGAAAGTATATCCTTGTAAGTGGTTTTTTTAACTTTATTGTTGAAAGTATCACAAATGTTCCCCTTCTTGTCTACCCATTATCCCCTTCTATCCAGGTCCCGCTCTACCCCAGGCCTTCACCGCTCTATGGGTTATGCATATATGCATATAAGTTCTTTGGTTAATCTCTTCTCACCCCACCTCTCCTCCCTCTGAGATTCATCAGTCTGTTCATGCTTCAATGTGTCTGGACCTATTTTTTTGTTCATTGATATATTTTGTTCATTAGATTCTACAGATAAGTGAGATCACGTGGTATTTGTCTTTCTCTGACTGGCTTATTTCACTTAGCATAACATTCTTCAGGTCCCTCCATACTTTCTCCAAGGGTAAGTGTTCCTTTTTTACATCTGTATAGTATTCCACTGTGTACATGTACTACAGTTTTTTTATCCACTCATCTACTGTTGGGCACTTGGGCTATTTCCAGATCTTAGCTATTGTAAATTGCGCAGCTATGAAATATGAGGTGAATATATTCTTTCTGAATGGTGTTTCAGGATTCTTAGGATAAATTCCTGGAAGTGGGATTACTGGGTCAAACAGCAGTTGCATTTTTAATTTTTTTAGGAAACTGCATACTGTTTTCAATAGTGGCTACACCAGTCTGCATTCCCATTAACAGCATATAGGACATGTTTTTTCATTAAATGATGGGGTTATATTTAATTTCATTATTTATGACATCATACTAAAACAAAAGTAAAGTTTTATTTTCTTTTAAGTGTCAATCTACAAAGATAATTAGAAATCACAAAACAGAAACTACACACACCCACACACACACACTCACACATATACAGGAAGCTGAAAAGCAGACCTAAACCTATTATGAAAAATAACTAGGTAGCAACCATTTTGCCAAGGAAGCCCAAAAGGCTCAAAGTTGATGACCTCTGAATATGGGGATAATATGGTAGTGGATGTTAAACACAAAAGCATTGGTGGACAGTCTTTTAAAAATCACTTAGATCCCTGGATTCCCCACCTCTGCACAGCTGCTCCACCCTCACACTAACAGAAACCTGGAAGTTTATTCTCCAGAAAGGGTAAAGTGTCCCTGGCCACTGTTAAGGAGGAGGCAAAGTACTAAAAACAGAAATTTTATGTAAATATTTACAGGCCAAATGCTAAGACCCACGCCCTCTTCCCTTAATCAATATTCATAAGGTTGGTATCCAGGTTTATAACCAGCAGAAGAACTGGATATCTTTCTGAGGAGTCAGACCAGCACAAGAGAAAAGACCTGAAGACCAACCCAAGAATAGTCCAAGGAAATGTCCAGATAATTCGATGATGAAAACCAGAGTCAACACACACACACACACACACACACACACACCTTTTACTAATCACTCTCATAGATAAATGGACAACCAAGGAACACCAGACATGTGAGGAATGGCCTCTGACATGAAAAGATCATTTGGAAGAAGTTAAAGAGATAAAAATAGTTGACTCTAGAAGAATGAGAAAATAAGGTTGAGAAGGAGATGCCATTTTTCATAACGAATCTTGAACTATTTTTCCCTTAAATTTTTAGAACGTCTGACACTGTTAAAAAATAACTAAGATACCAATCAGTAATTAAATTTTTAAAATTAAGTATAGAATGTAAATCTGCTTGATTGACTATGAAAGAAGTCTGACTTTTCATTTCAAACACAAAAACACTGGTACTTTCCATCAGTAACAAATTATTTGTGATATATCTTACAACCAATCAAAAAACCACTCTGTTGTGCTGTTGCAATTGCTCTCTCAAATAAGCCTAAAATGCTATGTGAGTTCATAGGAGTAAGACGTTTATACCTTACAATTATAGATGCAATCTTCTTCAAACTGTCTAGCATATTTACATACAAAGATGTGGCAACAAAAGCCCTCATAAACATAGCGACTGCCACTCCACTTACAATATTGGTCGGCACTAAATATCATACTGGTGCCAGCATGGCAGCAATGGCAAAGCCAAAAGATGACTAAGTAAGAACCAAAATAACCCATTTAAAATAAGGCTTATGTGAACAGTAAGATTACAACATAAACTATTAAGATTTATAAAGTACATGGCCTCTAAGTCATCTGCCTTACAAACTATGAAATAGTCAAGTTTCACAGGGAAGAAAGTAAAAAGTTTAGATTAAATATTATAAAAAGGATAGAAAATTGCTTATTATGTTTACTAAAATATATTTAAAACACCTAAGATGACATTTACATGAGAAAAATTCACTCAATTTCCCAAAAGGACACTAATCACTTAAAAACCTAAATATAAATTTTGTCAATCATAAAATAAACATCACAGTGTTAAAAATAAGAAAATTGCAATATCTTTTAGAAACGCATACTAAAAAATGATGGCTGGTGTCTTCTTTAAAATATCTCAGAAAAACAAGGACTAAAACACATGTGGCAATAAACACTGAATATAAATATTGAAATAAATATTGAAGTAATGTGGCAAAAATAACTGTTAAAGTATAAGGTTCAGCTGGGGGAAGGGCAGGGGAATAAAGAGATATTTGTACTAATCTTTGTAATACTTTATGTAATTAAATAAATTTAAAAAGTATAAGGTTCATTATACTATTCTATTTTAGTATATCCTTTAAAATAATTTTTTAAATGCTCACATCCACATCTGGTCTTTTTAGCAAATCTTCCACTTTAGCAACATCTCCATTGGCAGCAGCCTTAACTAATTCTTCATTGAGGTCACCAGATTCTTGGGTTTCAAATAATTTCTTCAAGAGTTGGGAGAGTCTTTCTGTAAAGCATCAAATAAAGCTGCTAATACAGGAGAATCTCAAATTTAAATACTAACAGACAAGCATTAACCATTTGTCTATAATATATACTTTTTCTTTTTTATTATTTCTATGTTATTTTTCTATTATGCTACAGATATTACCCATGCAAGTTACAATTACTAATATATATATGTGTGTGTGTGTATATATGTGTGTGTGGTGTATATATGTATATATATGTACATATATATATCTATTTGCATTAAATTTGAACCCATAAGTATTCCAAGTGTTTTCCAATTCCAATGTCTTTTAAGTTACCATTTCTGAAAAAGTAGAGAGTTATAATAATAATTCAAAAAGTGGAAGTCAAACCAAAGATATTAGAAATGAATACATCACAATAGGACTACCATAATGATACAAAACTTCCTTTGAGATCTTTAGCATACCAGCACAGCAAGTCTCTGAGCTCAATGCTACAGATCTTACAATAAATCAACAGATTAATGACTATGACTCAAATGAAATATAATCTCTTTAACATCAGAAGAAATATTTTAGAGACAAACCAATTTTCAGTTGAAAACGGATATCTAAGTGTTAACAACATATTTCAAAGGTGCCCATTTATTAGTTTAGACTAAAATGAGAAAGAACTAGAGATTTACAAACCCTTTCCTAACGTATTTTTTCTAAACAGCTTTAGAAACTGCTGCTGGATTGTATATCCAGTAGAAAACCTACTCAGTTCTACTCCTTAATTCTTGGATCTTTTTACTGGAAAGCAATGAAATCACACAATGGAGCAGAGGACCACCAAGTTCACATTGCTTAAGAGAAGGATATTAACCATCCTTTACTCTTTTAATTTGTATGTAGTCAGCTTATTGTGATACCATCTAACCTCGAGGTAAAAATAAACACTACCTGATTTAAACTGTAAGCACACTAGCAAATTACAGCAGGAAAGAAGAGACAGAAGCAGAGGAAGTAAAAGCAGTACAAATTAAAATTGGAAGTCAGTCTATGTTTTCCTTTACTTTCTTAATATTTATTTTAGTGTTATGGTTCTACCTTCTTTTCTGGATGACAACAATATATCTCAGTAACTTATAATTTGTTGTAGAATGAACTGAGTCTGTGTACATAAAACTTGGAGCATAGGAATGAAAGACTGAGCTTGAGTCTACGCAAGCATCCAGCATATTCACATCTCAACATGGTTTTCTACTCATTGTGAAATGTATAGTAACTCTACTGAATAGTAAGAAAAAAAATGTGGCTGAGATGCAAAAATATCCAGAAAGAAAGCTATCTGCTAGCAATAATGTTGACAACGAAAGGAAAATAAAACAGTCTAAGAAAGTGATGGTTCTTTGGCAGAAAACAAAAGTTCTGACTAAGAAAAGAATGTTGAATTTTAGATATCTTAGATTTGATGTGGAGAAGCACTCAATATATCTAAGACAGAGCACATATTTATGGAACTTTTCCAGTATATACCTCAGACAGAACATAGCTGTTTATTGTATGGTGCGGGGGGGAGGGAGGGATTGTAAAAGTTTAAAAAGCAGTTAACATTCAAGCAAAGTTATATGATCTAAGAGAAAACCAAGAACACATACAACATTACTGGTATATGAGAACTGGGAAATTAGCAAACTTTCTAATGTAAATCATATTACTTTTAAAGAAACATAAAACAAAACATACCACCAGATGCATTGCTAATGGCTGATCCTGCAGATGCCACCTTGGAAACTGCTGCTGGATTATATGTCCAGGATGTGCCACAAACTTCCACCTTTAAATCGCTGTCTGAATAAATCTGTTGTACTCGGCCAACTTTACCTAAAGTCTTTTAAAAAAATTAGATTCATGTTTCCAAGTCCATAGTATATACCATAAAAATCAAACACCAGGTTTTACATGTTTAAATAATTTATTTTATTTTGCTCCTAAAGGAAAAGTTTTAAAGACTAACCATACTCAAATGGGTGATTCATTAATTATAAACTTTAAAGATTAACTTTTTAAAATATTTTAATAAAACTACTAAATTTCCACAAAAATATAAAAAAATAAATCATGAATCTATCTTATTTATAAAAGTTCACAAAATTTTGCTTTTTGATATTTAACCCTTCTTTTTTAACCCAGAAGATAAATCTTGAGAACTAGAGCTCAGGTAATACACAATCCATTATCAATCTAAGACTAAAAATATAAAGTTTGATTTCTAAAAATATATATATTTAAATTTAAAAGGGCTCAAAGTTTACATCCATGTTTAAATCCTTTTTTGAATCATGCCTGATTTAAAAACTTAAGTGTGTAGAAATAACATGCCTATTAAATATGGAGGAAAAAAGGGCAATAAGGAACAGAACACAATCAGCAATAACAGTTACCATGTGGCAAATGCTATTCTAATGTTCTAAGACAGCAATTTTCAACCTTTTTTATGTCATGGCACACATAAGCTAATTACTAAAATTCTGTGGCATGCCTAAAACAGTATTTTATTTATTTGGTTAATCCTCATCTGAGGATATTTTCCCCACTGATTTTTAGAGATGGAAGGGAAGAGAGAGGAGAGAGAGAGAAACACTGATGTGCGAGAGACACATCTACTGGTTGTCTCCCAAACATGTCTCAACCAGGGCGGGGATTGAACTTGCAACCCTTTGGTCTGCAGGCCAACACTCCAATCACTGAGTCAAACTGGCCAGAGCCAAATCTGTATATTTTTTGTTGATCCGCCAAAAATAAGTATAATTTTTATTGATTTACAAATATAATAATAGTAATTACCTATCCTTTTTGCTCTGAAGTGACATGTTTAAGAATCAGGTGTCTATACTTGTATATAGGATTTCTGTTACCAAGCATTTAACAAATCAGATGCAACCTTATGTGCCATAACCAATAAAAAGCAACTGTTATATGACCTATATATATGACCCTGAAAGTTAAGTGCTAGCATTAGCCCCATTTCAAACTTAGTTCTAAAATCCATTCTCTTAAACATAATAGAATCCTATATAATAAAAGGCTAATATGCAAATCAACCTAATGACAGAACGACCGGTTGCTATGACTGACCACCAAGGGGAAGACACTCAATGCAGGAGCTGCCCCCTGGTGGTCAGTGTGCTCCCACAGGGATGCACTGCTCAGCCAGAAACGAGGCTCATGGCTGGCAAGCACAGCAGTGGTGGTGGGAGCCTTTCCCACCTCTACAGCAACATAAGGATGTCCATCAGTTGAACATTCTGCAAGGGCCCCAGGACTGCGAGAGGGCACAGGCCGGGCTGAGGACCCCCCCCCCGCCAAGTGCACAAATTTCATGCACCAAGCCTCTAGCAGCAAATAACAATACTAGAAAATTTGTGAAGTGCAATAATAATATCTGACTACTTTCTAAAACAGAGAAGAAATTGCCTTGACTTTTTTTCTCTTTTGACTCCTCTGCAGCATCTGACCCTAACTTTAAGAAACTATTCCCTTAATTTCTAGAGGACAGTCTAATCTTTCTGTTTCTCCCCTTCCTCCACTCACTGATTCCTTTTCCTTCTTCAGATCCTCAAATATGTTCATTCTCCAAAAATGTATTCATTCATTTTTTAATATTCTTCCTTGAAAAGTTAATCCACATTGACAACTATCATCTTACTTCAAAAGACTTGAAAATATATTTCTCTAACCCTGTTTAACTCTTTCCTAGCCTCCCAACACACACCAATTTTAACTTCTTGTAAGACATTTTCACTTGGAATTTTCCACCATGATCTCAAACTCTGAGAGTAGCTGCATTCTTTGTTTTTTCCTCCTTAACTGTTCATTATGGAAAATCTCAAACACACAAAAGAAGACAACAATAAAATATTTCTTTTTCCTTGTAATTATGAAGGGTATATTCCTTCTATCTACACTAATAAAAGAGAAACATGCAAATTGGTGTCACTCCACTATGCCAACCAGCCAATCAAGATGAATATGCAAATTAACTCAACAAAGATGGCAGTTAATTGCATATGCAGGCACAGAGCGAAGACTGAAGATGACTGAAGACTGAAGACGACTGAAGACTGAAGAGACTTGGCTTCTCCGCTGCTGCGGCCCAAGTGGAGAAGCCAAGCCTCACTGCTGCGGCCAGACCAAAGGCCTCAGTCCTGGGTGCCGGAGGAAAACCAGTGCCTGCAGCCAGAGGAAGGAAGGCCTATTGCGCAACTCTTCATGCAGAGGGCCTCTAGTAAGGACATAAAGACAAACTACTGTTTTTTAAAAATCATTTGGAATTAACTTTTTATATGGTTACTAGAGGCCAAATGCATGAAAATTCATGAACTGGAGGGGGGTCCCTCAGCCAGGCCTGCCTCCTCTCAGTTCAGGAGCCCTCAAGAGGGGGAGGCGACCTGGTGATCAGGGGAAGGCGACACCCACATCACAATTCTGTGCTGCCACTCCCAGCAGAGGAAGCCTCAGCCAGCCCTGGTTACCTGAGCCTCAGCCAACCCTAAGCGGCTGGGCAACCACCATCTGAGGCTTGCCTGAGCCATGGGCAGGCCCTGGGAAGCTGGGGGGCTGAGAGGACTGGGGGACTCTCGAGGCAGGTGTGCAGAGCCGGCCTTGCCACACGCCTGCTGTCCAGGCGGGGCTGAGGAAAGTGAGCACCGCCATCTTTGAGGGTGTGGTGGTCAATTAGCATATTCCCTCCTTATTGGCTATGGATGCCATCATCTTTGAGGGCGTGGCAGTTAATTAGAATATTCCCTCCTTATGGGCTGTGGGTACCACCATCTTTGAGGGCATGAAGGTAAATTAGCATATTCCCTTCTTACTGGCTGTGGGCGCCACCATCTTTGTGACCGCATGAGAGTCAATTAGCATATTCCCTCTCTATTAGATCGGATACCAACAGAAAATGCTAGATTTCATTTTATTTTCCACTTCTAGGAGTTTCATTTTTTTCATTTTTGAATTTGTTTTATAGTTGTATAAAATATGTAGTTTCAAGTCAACTCTATAAAATAAAATGTATTCAAAGATGTCTGTCTCTCTTCTACCTCTGTCCTGTGTCATATTCCTTTTTTATATATGAACACATTTTTTAAATTCTATGGTTAATCTTCCCACTGTTTTTCTCTTTTAAATATAAAGTTTATATTAAAACTTTATATTAAGCTATATTGTCCTAATGGTTACATTTACAATAATACCCTTCCATATATATCCACATTCCATCACTTAAAATATATACATATATATATATATATATATATATATATATATGTATTGTTTATTGGCACACTAGTATATACATTATTGAAATTTGTCTTTCAGGTGTTCTTCCCTGTACCCTCTTTCTTCACTAATATTTTTATTTTAAATAATAGTATTTGGTCCTAATTACTACTTTATCCCCACATTACATTCTCCACTAATGACTCTATCAAAAAATATTTAACTGTAGCCCTTTTTGGACCTTTCCTGGCTAATTTAACTGGAATAACTTAGAAAATAAAAGGCATAATTATGCCTAGGTGCCAATGAAGAACACAATTCTCAAAGGATTATGCTAATTTAGTTTATAAAATTAAAGTACTTTTAAAAGTTACATAAGCATGGTATAATTCCTAGTCCAAAACTATTTTATGTATACTTACTGGGAGCATAGCTTCAGCCCATTCTCCATGTCCTCTTTGCAGAAGCTTAATTCTTTCCAGATCATAACAAACTTGTACAAGATCACCCACTTGAAACTGTGAGGTGCCTCCTTCTGCACCTTGAGCAGCATCCCCACTTCGGACAATATTTGCTTTAGTGAGAACGGCAGGATTGAAGGTCCACCTAAGGATCAAAGCCAAAACTCAAAATAAGTTAAGTTTAATTTTAACACAAGATTTTTTTGTTAAGCATTGCTGGGAGAAAAGCTTTATAACTCATCAAAAAAAGTAAAGCCATCCTTTATAACTACATCCTGAATTATTTGTATTTCATTTTATAATTTTAAAATACCAATTTGGGGAAAGAATCATCGTAATCTCACCACCCTAATATGACACACTTCTATGTAGAATTATTGCCCTTTGCATATTAAAAATTGTTATAAAAATAATATACAACTCACTGTTAAAAATTAAAACTTTCAGAAACATATAAGTGTGAGAAGGGGCATATATACTAAGAAGGACTCCTTGGGGTTACCTGGGCCCAAATCTAGCTGCCATGTGGACACATGCCACTCGCACATTCTGCATTTGAGGGGAAAGCTACAGAGTTAGCTGCCAGCCTCCTGCACCCTGTTTCTGAATTCTGAGTCAATCCTTACAAGGGAGTTCCTGGTATCATCTTTTGACCAATGGACTCAGACCTGCCACATCCAATCAAAACTGTGCAGCTATATCATTGCTCTATCTGACCAATCAGAGATGTCCCAGAATGACCAAATCAGAATAAATAATTTTGACCAATGAGAACCATGCCACCTGGATTAATCAGATCTCTGCAATTTCAATTCCTCATTTGTATAAAAATTCACAGACACCAAATAACACTTTCAGTTTGCACCCAGAGGTTGCATTTCCTAGGTTTATAAACCTGAATAAAGTTTCTTCTCTTTCCACAACTGATACTGGTAATTTTTATTGACAAATGACAGTTCCATTTCACACACACACTTGGATCACCATTCCCCACTCCACTAGAAGCCACTATTAATACTAAGTTGTGTATCCATGCAGATCTATCAATATGCTGAGCGATAATTTAATGTAGGAAGAGAATTGTTTTTGTGCTTCTTTTTTCTCAGATAATGTATCTGAGAAGATTTATTTTTCAATGTCAGAGACATGAACTACATATTTCAGTTTAATGGCCACGGAGTATCCAATAACATGGATAAACACTAATTATTTAACAATTACTTAAAGTATTTTTGCCCATCTGGCGTAGCTCAGTAGTTGAGCATCAACCTATAAATGAAGAGGTCACCAACTTAATTCCCGGTCAGGGCAAATGCCTGGGTTGTGGGCTTGATTCCAAGTTTGGGGTATGCAGGAGGCAGCTAATCAATGACTGTCTCTCATCATTGATATTTCTATCTCTCTCCCCATCTCTGAAATCAATAAAATGAAGTATTTTTTAAATGAAGTATTTCCAAAATTTCACTATGGTATTACGAACAATACTATAAAGAACATCTCTTTATAAACATCCTTGTGCACATGGGGTCAGTATTTCATCAGAAATTCTTGGAAGAATTACCTAATTATAGTATACAATTTGTTTACAATTGTAATAAATAGAGCCAAACTGCTGTACAAAGTATACCATTTCTCCATATCAATACCAATCTCATGGCTCAAAATAGTGTTTAGTTTTAATTTGTCATGCATGAGTATTGTACATGATTGTAATCACTTTAGCAAAACAAGTTTGGGTTCTGATTTCTTCTTTTCTATACATAAGCATTTTTCTATGCTGCTACCATTTTCATAACCACCATTTTATTGACTACTTAACATTCTACCAAATAATTGTACCATAATGAATATATTTCTCCTAGTCCAACTCCAAAGATAAAAGTTTCCATAGTCACCCTAGCTGGTTTGGCTCAGTGAATAGAGCATCAACCTGAGGACTGAAGAGTCCCAAGTTCAATTCTGGTCAAGGACACATGCCAGGGTTGTGAGCTCCATCCCCAGAAGGGGGCATTCAGGAGGTAGCCAATCAGTGATTCTCATCATTGATGTTTCTATCTCTCTCCCTCTCCATTCCTCTCTAAAATCAATAAAAATATTTTTTAACATAAATAAAAGTTTCCCCAGTCAAATAAGCTTTTATAATAGGTCATCCTATTGAATAAAGAACTAATATGCTAATTAGATCATACAGCCAAACAGCCTTCTGGAATGTCTTTCCAGGCAACCTTCTGAACAAAGCCAGGGCTGCAAGGGCTAGCCAGGGGAACCAGGGCTGCGAGGGGTGAGCCCCTTGCACGGATTTCGTGCATCAGGCCTCTAGTCCTATCTAATAAAAGAGTAATATGAAAATTAGGCATCACTCCGTGACAAAGAAGGCCACCCCTATGGCCACAAGACAGTGGCGCCCATAGCCACAAGATGGTCGCCACCATAGCCACAAGATGGCAGCACCTATGGAAATAAGATGGAGGCGCCCATAGCAACATCCGGTCTAATAAAACAATAATATGCAAATTAGGCATCACTCTGTGACAAAGACAGCAGCACCCAGTCTGGCTCAGCCCCACCACTGAAGTTTGCCAGGCAGGTGGCGGGGAAGGCGGGAGGCCTGAGGGGCAGAACAAGTGATCAGAGGGGGTTGGCGTCCCCTGCCCAGGCCACAGGCATTCTCCAGAGGGCTCAGGCATGGGCAAGGGCAGAGCCGGCGATGGCAGGGGGCAGGATCAAAGCTGGTGATCACAGAGGCCGGGGCTCTGTGAAGCCGGCGATCAGAGTGAACTACAGAGGAAACACCTTTTCTTAACACTCATTTGCTAAGCTCCCTGTATGCCACTGGTAACATTCTTAGTAATTTGGGTAATGAGAATCCCTAAAAGTGATCTAGGGTTTTTCCACCACACTCCTGAAGAAAAAAAATGAAGGTCTGCTGCTGTAGTACTAAGAAATGCCATATCCTGCCCTAGCTGGTTGGGCTCAGTGCATTACGCCTCAGCCTACTGACTGCAGGGTCTGGGTTCAATTCTGACCAAGGGCATGTACCTAAGTTGAAGGCTCCTCCCTGGCCAGGGCCCAGGTCAGGGCATATGCAGGAGGCAACCAATCTAAGTGTTCCTCTCACTTTGATGTTTCTCTCTGTTTTTCCCTTCTCTTCCACATTCTCTAAAAATCAATGGAAACATAGCCCCAGGTGAGGATAAACAAAAAAGAAATGTCATATCCTATCAAAGACACATCTTGAAAATGCCTAAAGAAAGTTGTCATTTTTTCATGGTGAAGGGACTGGAGTCCATGTTGGTGAAAACACCTTGGTGGCCACGGTGACTGACAGTGGTTGCAGCAGCGGGTTGATGGGGCTGGTGGCTTCCCCTGATTAGCCTGGTCACTTCCCACAAAGGGAGGCCAGACTGCGGCTTAGGCCCGCTCCCCAAGGGGAGCAGGGAGTGGGCCTAAGCCATTAGTAGGACACCCCGAGGGCTCCCAATATGTGAGAGGGGGCAGGCTGGGCTGAGGAACCTCCCCCCCCATGCATGAATTTCATGAACCGGCCCCTAATCTTAACTAATAAAAGCGTAATATTGAAATTAACCGTTTCTCGAAACAAGATGGCGGCATAAGGTAAACACCGTAAATGCAGCCGTGAACAACTATTTCAGAAAAACCATGAAAAGAACACACAGACAGCACTCACAACCACAGGAAGGCTGGCTGAGTGAAAATCCTACAACTAGAAAAGAGTCTGAGACTCAGAGGAGCGGCGGAAGCAAAGTACAGAGGTAAGGAGGCGCGCACATGGGGCTCGGGGAGAGGGCTGGCGCCGGAGGACACGGTTCTTTTCCAAAACAGAGAGAGCCACAAGTTCCCAGCAGCTCTGAACTCCAGTTCCAGGCGACTTTCTGAGGACCCACACACCTGGAGAAGGGGGACTGACTGGCACCGGGAGGAAATCCAAAGCGGGTTTCTCTCAGCGTTGCTTGCAGCAATTACCGCGGGACACAGAGACCTGGTGTCTCTCAGCGCAGGGCTGAGAAGCGCCATAGCTATTTGCTCCACCCTGCCCTGCAGACTCCCCGAGGCCCCGCCCCTCCCAAGCTGTATCAGAGGCTTTTGCATATAAAAGACTGAGAAGCCTAAGGCAAAGGCTTAATCAACACCTCCTTAAAGATACAGGAGCCAGCCTCACCCAGTGGCCAGAGTGGGACTAACCTAAACAAAACAGATCCACAAGGAACACACTCAGGGCAGATGTAGTGAGCATAAAAGCCCCACTGAAACAACTCTTGCCCCATAAGGGTGTCTCCAGCACAGAAATTCTCCCACTGTAGACACAGCTGACTCTCATAAACAAGTGGCTTAGAGGTTAATTCCTCGCAGTGATCGCCTAAATCAGAAAGGGAAGCAGCCAAAATGTGGAGACAAAGAAACAGGACACAAATGACAGAAATGGAGGAAAGAAAACGACAGGATATAGAGTTCAAAACCACGGTTATTAGGTTTTTCAAGAAATTTCTAGAGACTGCCGATAAATTTAGTGAGATCCTCAATGAAACTAATGAGACCCTCAAGGATATGATAAAGGACCAACTAAAAATTAAGCATACACTGACTGAAATAAAGAATATTACAGACATCCAACAGCAGACAAGAGGATCGCAAGAAGCAAGTCAAAGATATGAAATATGAAGAAGCAAAACCCACCCAGCGGGACAAGCAAAAAGAAAAAAGAAAAGAAGAAAAAAGAAAAAGGATCAAAAAGTATGAAGATAGTGTAAGGAGTCTCTGGGACAACTTCAAGCGCACAAACATCAGAATTATAGGGGT